>BDUI01032823.1:2921-15732 GCA_002335545.1 Apodemus speciosus | reverse complement strand
GTATGCCTAAGCATACAACTGTCCCCGAAGAAACCTGTTGGGGAAAGGAATAGAACAAGAGAGAGTCCCCAAGCTCTCAGCCACTTGTAAGTCTCCCTTCTTAGCCGGCCCATCCCTAGAATGCCAGCCCATTCCAATGGAGAATCAGACGGAATACCCTACTTTCAAGTGAAATCTGGCCTGGGACAGACTGAGCTACTGCGGTCATGGAACCTTGCTCCATATAGTAGATGTGCAGGTTCACTGGTGGTGTGGATGACAATAAACACTACAAGGGGGAAAAAACGATCACTTGCTACATGTAGTTTCTTAATTAAATCTCCAAACAACAAGCATCAGTCCCCACATTTCAAAGTGAAGACATYTGTCGTGGGTTTGGCCTAAAGCTGCTTGTATTCTAATGTTAATTTGGGTCCCCAAAATTGTACAAGAGAGTCCACGAGGAGGCTACAGTAAGAACCCTGCCCCCAGTTGTTTCTGATTGGTAAATAAAGATGCCGGCAGCCAATGGCTGGACGGGACAGATAGAGGCGGGACCTTTAGGATTTTCTGGGCTTGAGACTGAGAGAGGAAGGAGGAGATCCGCCATGCTGGGGGAGTGTGAGAGGAGAGGAGAGATGCAATGTCTGAGAAGAGTGCARATCAGAGAGGTATGGCCGCCAAGTGAAGCAGCCAGGAGAGCGGAGCCCGGAGCACACCCCAGTTGGGCAGCCCTCTGGGTCCAGAGGAGCCAAGACAGAATATAGTTTAGTAAGGAATAACTCGGGATTATTAGTGGGAGGTGGATTAACCAAGTGGAGGTTCGGAAACGGCCCAGCAATTGAGCTGTTTAAGGCATATCAAAATATAAAAGCTGTGTTTGCGTCTTTCATTTGGGAATGTAAACCCTTTCGGGTGGGTAGCATAAACTGTGCTGCTGGCATTTATCATTAAATAATTCAACAGAAACTGAAGGGCAGATAACAAGCCCTAAGACAGCTAACAAATGGCAAAGTCCATTCTTATTTTCATTCCATCATGGGCTAGTGTGGTGGTTTGTACATGCCTGGCCCAGGAAGTGGCACTCTTAGAAGGTGTGGCCCCGTTGGAGTAGTAGGTGCACTGTGGGTGTAGGCCTTAAGACCCTCATCCTAGCTGCCTRGAAGCCAGTATTTTGCTAGCTGCCTTCAGATAAAGATGTAGAACTCTCAGCAACTCCTGCACCATGCCTGCCTGGATGCTGCCATGTTCCCACCTTGATGATAATGGACCAAACCTCTGAACCTGTAAGCCAGCCCCAATTAAATGTGGTCCTTGTAAGAGTTGCCTTAGTCATGGTGTCTGTTCACAGCAATAAAACCCTAAGACAGTTAGCAAGATGGTTTAACAAGTAAAGGCACTTGCTGCTTGCTAAGCCCGATGACCTGAGTGAGTTCTGTCCCCAGGACACACATGGTAAAAGGAGAAAACTGATTCCCACAAGTTGTGCTCTGACCTCCGCAGGTACATACACAATGCAAACAAAACTGTGCTCATTCCACCAGGCTATTATTGGGATTGGGACATTCACCTTTCTAAATATTCAATAGCCRATGGTTTCATTTCAGAAATGCGGCCCAGTTTGTAGTCCCTATGCTATAAAACCTCCGCCAAGAAAGCAAGAACCTGTCTCTGTGTCTTCTCCTGCCCCCCCCCCATGGACACAGGCCTCACTCTGGTCTGTGTCCTTCTCCTGCCCCCCGTGGACACAGGCCTCACTCTGGTCTGTGTCCTTCTCCTGCCTCCCCGTGGACACAGGCCTCACTCCGAGCCTCCTGTTTGAAGGAGGATTTGAAGCTGGTTCTTCACACTTCTGACCTGGAAACTTCCAGCCCTGTGTTTGTTTTTAGAAGTAAAATACACTCTACAGCCTCACAAAAAAAGCCAAGAGAAGATATATCAGTCAATGGGTTTTTGCCTCTTTGGCAAATACCAGCATTCTATTATTTTATTATTCTTGGTTTCGATAGAAGGAAGATAAACATGGGCCAACTTCCCATCAGTCATCAGAGTAAAGCCTCCTGGTTTCTCTTCCACGTGTTGCCTTTTTGCCAAGTCCCTCTTTCCCAGTGACATGAGGAATGGCTGTCAAAGGGAGTTAGGGGGATGCCTAGATCCAGCACAACCTCACACCAATGGGGTTTACAGTGGAGATCCTTGCCACGTCCCAAGCCCCCCCCCCNCAGAGTAGGTTTTGTGTAGCTTACTGTGTCTACTGTTCCTTAGCTGGTTTTATACATATGCACATTCTGTCTTTGCTTCCTAATCCTAGCTGTCACCCTGCTGCCTTTGAAATGGCAGCTGAGGAATGGGCTTTCTTTTGAGCTCACCACTGTCCTATACTAGATCAGTTTTCAAAGTTTGGTAAAATCATTAGGTATTCCATTGCTTAAATTTGATGCTTCATTAACAAGATAGTTATTTAGCATTTCCAACTTAGTGAATAAGAATTTATTTAATTGCCCATGTCTTAGTTAATAGGATAGAAACCCAGATAGTATATGTTATAAGCATATGGCCCCTTTTTGTGACTCATCACTTGAGATATGTAAATGGTGTCACCATAGAAGCAGCAGAAGGAAATATGAAAATATGTGATATAATTATGTTTCAGAAAAGAAGTAGCCAATTATGTTATCCAAGATCAGCTCTAAAAGCATCATGAAACTTCTTGTGTGTAGCTAAGGATAAAATAGTGCTATATTTTGTATTCTCAAACAAATAAGTTTCAAAAGCAAAGYCCAGGATTTAAAGGACTGTCACAGGGGATACAGAAATGCTTAGCACAGACACAATCTTTGATACAAATGTCACAGTTCCAGAAATCTCCTGGTAGCCCTGGGCAACCTTTGAAATTTGGTTCATATGTTGGGCTTGTCAATACTCTACCCCTTCTGCCAGAGGCTTAAAATTGGTTCTTTTTTGGTTCATTTGGGATGGATGAAGGAATGCAAAAGTTCTTGCTCATTCATCATGTGTACAAGGCAACATCTGTTCCCTGCTAATGTTTTGCTTGCATTTCTGCTTTCTGAGTACATTAGGTAACCATAGAAATGAACTTTCTCATAACCCAGAGGTGCAAATAGATAGGTAGCCATGTTGCTTGAACTAATATCAGCTGAGATGCACCAACTGTGAAAATGTAAAACCCTTTACCATCATAGGTAAAGTTATGATCCTAATATCCACGTTCCAATGCTAGTATCTCTGGCTTTCCTACTCCTTATGTTAGACTTTCTAAACCTTCTGTAATATAGCAACTGAAGGGATAAYATCTAATAAATGAGAGGCTCCAGTATGCTGCTGTAGCATTAATGATTTTGCTAGGACTCTGAATGTTACCAAATTTCCTGGAAAGTAGACTTCCAAAAACAGTTGTCTTAGTTAGGGTTTCATTATTGTAAAGAGACACTATGACCAAGGCAATTTTTATAAAGGAAAACATTTAATTGGAGCTGGCTTACAGTTTTAGAGGTTCAGTCCATTATCATCATGGAAGGAAGCATGGCAGCATCCAGGCAGACATGGTGCTGGATAAGGAGGTGAGAGTTCTGAAGGCAGCTAGGGAGAAGGCTAACTCTTCAGCACTGGGTGGAGCTTGAACACTGGGAGTCCCCAAAACCTGCCTACACAGTAGCACATTTTTTCCAACAAAGCCACACCCAATAGTGCCAGTTCCCATGGGCCAAGCATATTCAAACCACCACAAGAATAGACTATTTTTCTACCCCTGAACTTTCAGCATACTCAAACCACCACATTCTACTCTCTGGCTCCCATAGGCTTGTTCAAACACATGAGTCTATGGGGGCCACACCGAGCAATTTAGTCCAACTTCAAAAGTCCCCGTAGTCTATCTCAGTCTCAACAATGTTTAAAAGCCCAAAGTTCACTCTCTTCTGAAATTCATATAATCTCTTAATTATAATTCCCTATAAAGTCAAAATCAAAAGGCAGATCACACACTTCCAACATCAAAGCATATATGTTACCATTCCAAAACATTAGTGAGGAAATACTGGACCAAAGCAAGACCAAAAATCAGCTGGGCAACTCCAAACTCTGCATCTCCATGTTTGATATCCAACTTCTCTCAGCTTTGTTGACTGCAACACAATTCTTTCTCTTGGGCTGTTTCCATTCCCTGTTAGCAGCTTTTCTTGGCAGGTATCCGATGGCTCTGGCATCTTAAACATCTTGGGGTCTCCAAGGCAACTTCAACATTACAGATTCTTGTTCCAATATCTGGGATCCACACATAATCTTCTATGCTTCCCCAAAGGGCCTGGGTCACTCTCCAAATGTGCCCTCTGTAGCACTCCAGAGTCTGGTCGGCTCCATTTCACTGCTATTCTTGGTGGTCATCCCATGATACTGAGCATGCTGAGGATTTTCACCGCAACCAGGCTTTACCAATAAATAGCCTCTCATAAGCTCTCTTCATGGTAGCAAGCATCAACTTCTTTACATGACCCCTTCAGTCCTGGGCAGTCAATTGCAACTGAGCCTGCACCTTCACTTATGGCCTTCCCTAGYCTCTTACAGTGCCAAGCCTCAGCTGCTCTCTATGACCCCTTCATGCCTTCAAACCTAGTACTACCTGGATGACTTTTCCACATTACCAAGTACAGCTGCAGCACAAGGTACAACCTTGGCTTTCTCTGGAACATAGGTTCTTTGCRCTCTCAGAAAACACTTCCCAGAAGATTTCACCTCAGTGATGCTGACCTCTTCTAATCATCTTAGCTCCAGCTAACTAGCACCGATTGTCCCAGTAACCCCTTTTATTCTTGCCTCTAAAGCCAGAGCCACATGGCCAAAGCTTCCAAGTTCTGCTGCTTACTAGAAGTGGAACATACCCTTCTTGTTTTACTACATCCTTCACTGCCTAAGCTTGGCTTTCCTGGATCTTGCTTTGTAAACTGACATTGAACTCAAAAGATCTGCATGCCTCTGTCTCCTGAGTTCTGGGATTGAAGGCATATATACTTCCTGGACCTAAGCTTTTTTCTACTTGGAACGTGCTTCGCACTAGGCTGGTCTTGAACTCAGAGATATGCTTGTGTCAACTCCTGGGATTAAAGAYATGTACCACCATGCCTGGACCTAAGCTTTTCATCACCACTAGGCCTCACGATCTGGATCAAAAGCATGTGTCTTCCAGCCTTACAATCTGGRTCACAGGTATGCCCTCCATTTCTGGATTATAGATTATTCCAGATTAAAAGTACAAATAAAAATACTAATCAATTCATAATACTGCCTAGTGTGATATAACTATCCCTTGTTGATCTACAAACACATAAACTATAACTTAGCTGGGTGGGATCTTGCCCTGAGGTCACCACTCCCCTAATCTGTTTATCTTCTTGAACCCAGGATTTAGCTCCAKTCCATTTCCTGGTGCCCCTTTAATACTTAAACCATACACTTTGTATTTTTCCTTTCTAAGCTTGCTATGCTTATGATCAAAATATTCTTCATGAGAATAAAGCAGAGGACAAAGTCTATGCTTGGTTGTTTTGAGACTTCCTTTGTCAATGCAATTAATCTGAATCTCTTCATCTTAGCCTCAGGCAGACTCTTCAGACMAGGGCAAAAAGCAACCACATTCTTCACCAAAACATCACAAGTACAGTCTCTAGGCCACATACTAAAATTCTTCTCCTCTGAACCCTCTTGAGCCAGCAGGCCTCCACAGTTTAAATCACTCTCAACACCACCATCTTTCATATTCCACCTAGGATAGCACATTAAGCCTCACTTCAAGCATTCCACTGCTTTCCAAAGTCCTAAGATCCACATYCCCCCCCCCAAAAAAAAGCATGGTTGGCCCCTCACAGCAATACCCCAGTCCCTGGTACCAACTTCYGCCTTAGCTAGGGTTTCTGTCGCTTCGAAGAGACACCATGACCAAAGCAACTCTTATAAAGGACACTGTTTAATTGGCCTGGCTTACACTTTCAGAGGTTCAGTCCATTAACATCATGGCAGGAAGCATGGCAGCATGCAGGCAGANAGAGGTAAAGCTAGGGTGGACTTTGAAGGATGAATATTAAGCAGAGGGCTGAAGAGAAGCATAGGACATGGAAAACTGAATGGTGGGTCCGAAGAAGGGCATGGCTGAGAGGACGCTACGAAGGTGAGCAGGCCCTACGGGAGGACCGAGTGCCAGGGACTTGGAGTCCTTCRGTGGAACCAACCATTGTATAGCTTTAACCGGGTGGAGGCAAAGCCAGCCTCCTGTGTGTCCACGGAGCTAGCWGGATGTTGCAAACATGGCCTTGGACTCAGCTTATGCTAAAAAGCTTTCCAKTTTGCTTTCATTCAAATTCACAACAGGATTAATTGTATATCAGTTGGGAGATAGAAAGTACATTGGTTATTTTAAAGCAAAGACCTGAACATAAATTTTAAGAAAATACTGAAGAACTAAAGGGCAAATTGTATAGTAAATTTCACGGTTCTAGTTACCAGAGGAAATATCACCAACCCTGAGGTTGGAGAGACATGGGAAGAGGTCAGAGTTATTAACACCTGCATTCTTTCACATCGGTCACTTGGCAAGTTTAGAATAAATTATAGCTTCTAAAGTAAAACCTATCATGACCAGGGTTGGAAAGGTGGGCCTACGGCAGCCGAGGCAAATAGAACACAGCCAGAAAGCCAGAAGAAAATGGGGCCTTTCTCCCCTCCCAAACCTCCCTGTCTCTGTTCCACACTCGTGGCAGAGAGCCTGCTGGGGAGTTGGCAGGCCAGACTCCCAGAACAGAACCCAAAGCAGAATGAGACATTTCGAGCTGAGAGATTAAAGCTAAACACCCAGCAAACGCCTGCTCCCAGGGCCTGTGGCTCTGCCGAGAGAAAATGGGGTAGGTGTCCCAGAAACCGAATCTCCTAAAACATTACTGGGTGGCAAATCACCCTTTGGACTTATTTTCATTCCCAGCATGGGAGCTACAGTTGTGGCCTCAGATTTTCGTTTTCTTCAATGTCTTAGCAAATTTTTTTAAATGAATTTATTGTTTTTTGAGACAGAGTCACACCCTGAGGCACAGGTGACTTGAAGTTCACAGGAGTCCTCCTGCTTCAGCCTTCTGAGTGCTGGGGTTATAGTTAATGAGCCCCATGCCTGACTTCTTCTGCCCCAAGCCCTGGTCCTGCAGATTATAGGACTCCAGGAAAAAGCTGTGACTGTGCCCAGCAGTCTCTAGTGGGCCAGCGCCATCTGTGCACATCTTATCTCACCCACTAGATGAGTTTTCTCAGCCTAGGTCTGCCTCGTGGCAGTCTGAGTTTAGTCAATAGAATTAAGTTCAAATCCTAGCTCTGATGTGAATTAAACAACTCCAGCAAGTGGCTTAATCTCAGAACCTCAGCTCTTCATTTGCAAGATAATATCTACTGTCTGTTCTCACTGCACTGTGATATTTACTAGAATGATGTAAACACTGAATCTGGCACTTGGTTGGTATTCGGTAGGTCACCTTCTCCTCTTATCTGACGTCTGTAAGCATATCTCTTGTGAAGTAACAATCAGGACCAACTTACCAAAATAGAGGCACTTAATCCTCTGTGGAGGACAACTGAAATGTCTTCATGTAGTTCTCTCCAGGCAGCTAGAACATTGGGTACACTGACGACAATTATAAAAGAAAAAAAAAGAAACAAAACATAATGGCTGGAAGTTATTTCTGAAGGGGAAGGCCGTCCTCGGTGTATGTAGACGCCAGCGGCAAGATCCTCTGAGAGAACAATAGCTACTCATTGTATTCCAGAGCTGGCACCAGCAGCCAGTGTTCCCGTGTAATTCCCACACAAACCAATCTCCAGCAAAATTTCCATGACTGTGTGGCTTGGTGTAAACAGCTCGTAGCAAATGCTCTCTACATGTGTGCCCGTGCAAATGTGCAGCACTGTGGAGCGAGTCCTGTCAGCACCTTTTAAGAATGAATGATTTTTACCAAAACAAAACAGAAAACAAATTATCATCAACCCAGCCCCTCAGGATTGTGTTTTGCTGCAGAGGACATGGAGGAGGGGGTACAGTCCCTTCCATCAGAGCTGTGGATAGAGGACTATCACAACTATTGAAAGTCACCAAGGCCCCGACCTGCTGCCGAGGCGAGCAGGTGCCAGAGGTCCTGACTCTTGGGCCAACGGATAATGGCAGGCTTTTTATTTTTAAGTAGTAGTTAGAATTTGATAGCACTTAATATTTGCATTGACCTTTAAAGCTATTGTTATTAGCTATTCCTCCCAGAGGCTCTTTGAACTAAAGGACACACTATTTTTACTCATCCCCTCCCCCCCACACACACACTCCCTCGTCAGCTGTAGGCCTGGTGGGTTCTCTGAACACGGTCCTGACATTTGCCTAGAGGTAAGCGTCACATCCTTGTGGGCAACGGTCTCAGCGATAAGACTGATATTTTCAAGTCAAAACAATGTTGAATACAGTGAATTTAAATGTACTCAGTGTAAATCAGTTCATATTGCTTCTCTGCTGTAGTTTGCTGTCCTGCTTGCTGAGGAGCCCTAGGCCCAGCATGGCTGAGGCCTGCCGCCCTMTTTGCTCCTTATGTCCTTCTGACACCATCCTCGGCAGCTCCGTCTTTGCGGCAACCCCTCGCAGCAGGCTCTTGGCCCCGGGCATTTGCCTTGGATGATCCCAGGGCCCCGCATGCTCTTCCTCCAGGTACTGCTGCCTCTTTTGCCCCTTGCAGGCCCTTGCGTAGATGTCACCTTCTCCTGAGGTCTCTCCTGCTGACCCAATTTAAAACCACACTGTCAAAGCCTCACTGCCTTCTAGTGTGCTGCACATCACTAACTCGGTTATTATGTTCCCTGGTTATTTTCTCTCTCCTCCACCTGACGTRAAGCAGGGATCTTTGCCCGTGTAATTCACTATTGTACTCTAAGCACCTAGACCAATAAATGCACACAGAGGGAGGGCATCTAATAAATATTTGTCAAATGAACAAATATTTAAACTTCAAAGGTTGTTGTCATGAAGCTTGCTTAACCTGTGGGCTAGAATTTTCTCAGTATGTGCTTCATATTAATTTTCCTTGGTAAAGGCTCCCAGACTTGCTTTCCTCCCCTGACAAATAGTCCACGCTGATAGCAATTCTGTTCAGCTAAACGAGACGCTCCAATTCCTGAGGTTGGAAGGAAGTGTGAAATCTGAGCGTTACAGTACAGAGAACGTCTACACGNTCTTATAAAGGACACTGTTTAATTGGCCTGGCTTACACTTTCAGAGGTTCAGTCCATTAACATCATGGCAGGAAGCATGGCAGCATGCAGGCAGACATGGTGCTGTAGAAGGAGTTGAGAGTTCTGCATCTTGATCTGACTGCAGCCAGGAGAAACTGACTCTTCCACACTGGACAGYGCTTCAAAGCCCACCCRCACAGTGACTTCCTTCCTCCAACAAGRCCACACCTCCTAATAGTGCCACYTCTCRTGGGCCAAATATATTCAAACCATCACMGACAGTCAGGRCCCACTGTCCWCCTGTGGGTTGTATCTCCTGGGCCCGTGCTAAGTGAAGAGTGTAGAGAATGGCCCTGGAAGAGCCAAGGGAAGACAGTAGCCCATCATCTAATTGTCCCATGAATCTTTTCGGAATAGTTCCTTTCCTTATTCCACATAAAGTGTTCAACACTTCGTAAGGAGGAAATGTTAAWGATTAGACTTTCTCCTATCATTTTGGATTTAAAACAATGTATCTCTTTGTTTTGTTACATCACTTCATTCTTCATGCTATACTTAATACCAATTTTCACAATTGAYCAGTTTACACAGTTTCAGAATTAGGATGCTAACTAACAACAAAAAGGTATGAGGTTGTTTAGCAGAAATTACTGAAGCCAATAGGTGTCAACACTCCTGARACTGTGTCARGTAAGCATTTATTCTCAGTAAAATCCGAGAGTCCTTATGCCATATCCCGTGTCAAGCTCCATCTGCGTGAGTGAAAACACACTATCTCAAAGAGGTCACAGGTACTTCTGACCAAACRAAATAATTTTCTTTTCCCTGCAAGAGCAGACAATCTCCCTATTAGAAGAACAAGAGGTGGATTACAGGACCAAAGGACCCTATGCTGCTGCCACCACTGCCTCCCCCTCCTTTTTCTCCTTCCCTTCTTCTCTCCTTCACTTTTCTTTTTTTATTGGATATATTCTTTATTTACATTTCATTTCCCTTTTCCTGGTTTCCGCGCCCCCCTCAATGTCCCATATGTCTTTTTCCCTCCTCTTCCCCCCTCCCCCGTTCCCCTATTCACCCCTTCTCACATTCCTGTTTTGGTATTCTCTTACACTGCTGCATTGGGCCTTTCGAGAACCTGGGTCCACTCTTTCCTTCTTGTCAGACAGCATTTGGTAGGGGGATTGTGTTTTTGGAGTTCCAAGATTCTAGGCTAATATCCANGACGTAAAGCAGGGATCTTTGCCCGTGTAATTCACTATTGTACTCTAAGCACCTAGACCAATAAATGCACACAGAGGGAGGGCATCTAATAAATATTTGTCAAATGAACAAATATTTAAACTTCAAAGGTTGTTGTCATGAGGCTTGCTTAACCTGTGGACTAGAATTTTCTCAGTATGTGCTTCATATTAATTTTCCTTGGTAAAGGCTCCCAGACTTGCTTTCCTCCCCTGACAAACAGTCCACGCTGATAGCAATTCTGTTCAGCTAAACGAGATGCTCCAATTCCTGAGGTTGGAAGGAAGTGTGAAATCTGAGCGTTACAGTACAGAGAACGTCTACACGGGTTCCAGCCCACCACCATGTGGCAGGGCTACATCAGGCCCACGAGGAGGCGTGGGCATGCACAGAGCTTAAGGAAAAGGATGGTGGTGTGGGGTGAGTTCTGCTTCCCCAGGGCCCACTGCATGGCCATAAGCAGCACTTTAGCCTCTTAGCCTTTACTTTACTATGAAATAAAGGGAAAGAGGTGTTTCCATGATGCCACAGGGTGGAAACTCCAGGTACCTATGGGTGTAAGGATAAGTATTTAGTGTTGTTAGGAATCATGCCAGTTAAGTAAAGTGGCAGTTGTAAGTTTTTCTCTAATAGACTGGGTACTTGACTGGTTTTCTAGTACCAGGCATGGTTTTCCTCTTTTTGAACAGATTCTTAAGACCAATTAGAAAGCTGTTAGCTTCCAACAAGGTATGTGTGCCACTACTACACTTTTAGGATTATTGTGCCACGCTGGTCATTTTTGTTGTTCACAAAACTCATAGCTGGGTAGGACTGTTGGGGGCCCCTCCTTTGGACGCTTACGTGGCGCCTTCTGGTGCTAGCTGGAAAGCTAGTCCTCGGGAGGGCGGGGCCTTTCAGGTCAGACCCAGCTTGGCTCCTCTGGGTCCTGTCTRAAGTGCATGGGTCTTCAGCAATAGAGATTTAACTTCTACATCTGAAGGCAAGCAAGGACAACAGCAATAGCCATCAACATTTTAGGARTCTCTYGTACCACCCTGGCCAACAACTCAAAAGGAGTTGCTTTCTCTTGCCTGGTGTTGGGGTCYRTTACAGAAAACCACAACCAATCAAAATGCGGAGAACAAGAGACCACATGGTGCTCAGCCCCAAATGATACACCTATAACACAATTCCTACACCCAAGGCTCAAGGGTCATTGTGTAAAAGGAGGCAGGAAGGTAAGAATCGGAGGAGTAAGAAGTTTGCTGTGAGACTGTGTCTCCTTGAAATGTTGAAGAGGCTACACCTACGAAGTCTCATCAACATGGCTCCGAAGACAGACCTGAACAATGGATCTGCTAATATGGATGGTGGAAAGTCTTCAGGGCTTCAACCCAAAACAAAGAACCACGAATAACTGGGGAATGCTCAGGGCAGAAGAAATAGGCTTCTTCAGGGAAGAATGTCCCCAGTGACTATCTAATCAATACTAAGTAGTCGTCCCTTATATGGATGATGTTACCTGGATCATGTAATCCAGATAACGTTGTATGGTCCAAGATGTGTTTACAAATATGTGTTATTAATATGTATATAATATATAACGACAATGGAAGGCAAAGACGTCATGAATTTGAGAGCAAAGCTTGCCTGGACGGGGTTGGAGGGAAGAGAAGGAAGGGGGAAATCACATGATTACATTAAYTTAAAAAAATAAAACTACAAAAAGACAACGTAGAAATAGTCTCCAGTTTATAAAGGTTTCCCTGRCTTTTAAAATTGTGGTTAAAAACTCACACAAATGAATCCTATTAGCCAAGTTATCTGTGACGCTCGGTGATAGCTCACACTGTGCTACACCGTGGTACAGCCATCGCCATCGTCCATCTGCACAGCCTTTCCTCTTGCAAAACTGAGAGCAAATTCACTGAGCAGTAGCTCTCCATCCCCCTTCCCTCCACACAGCCCCCGGCAGCCACTTCTCTCCTGTCTGTCTGGGTGGTTTGGTCTCTGAGGAACAAGAGTTGAGTAGCAGCACATAGCTTTTGTGAGCATCTYGAAAGTTCGTCCGTGTTTTTTAGCAAATGCCAGTGTTTCTTTGCTTTTTAAGGTTGAAGAGTATTCCTTCATATATGTGTAGCACTTTGTGTTTACCTGCTTGGCTGCCACTGGCCACTTGTCTTGCTTCCATTGACATAAGGTTCTGTGATGATGAGTGAGCAAAGGCATGTGGAAGAGTTTGGCATAGAGTTGGCACTGACTAAACCTTGGCTGCCATTATTGCTAATATCGTTAACATTCTGATTTCTAGAATGTCCTTCAATCAAGTCTTGTTGAATGCACACAGATGATA
>BDUI01032807.1:14575-24612 GCA_002335545.1 Apodemus speciosus | reverse complement strand
AAAAAAAAAAAAAAAAAAAAAAAAAAGAGCACCCCGATGAGCTTCGCCATCCTTTGTAGTAAGCAGATGGTTATCAACTCCATTGCTGCATCTTCAGCAAGGGTGGGAGGAACTGATGCCGTTTAAGAAGGTGAAATATTAGTCAGATCGAATCTCGTGGATTTGGGGGAGTAAAATATCATCTAGTTAAGTTTTCCTTCAAAGAGTGTGGGCATATCTCAGTGTTACAGTGTTTGCCTTGCATGTGTGAAGGTATAAAGGCTTACTCCCCGGCCCTGATTCGGGGAAGGGGGGAAGGAAGGCGGTGAGTTCTCTGCATTCTTTGTTTAACTTTCCTTACTCACCGACATGAATGGTCTTATTTGTTAAAATGCTTTGATTTTGTGACAAAGGTGATTTTCCACTTCTGCCATAAAATGCTGAGAAAGGCAAGTTTTATTATTTTTTTAGGAACACATATGACGCCATTGGTAATCTTTGTTTGATAGTTATTTCCATCTCTGCTGTGCTTTAGGAATATTAAATGCCTTTATGAGAAATGTTGCTCAAATCATCTAATTCTTGCAGATCATCCTTTCCTAGTACCATTTAGCACTTTTGATGCTTGAAAGGAATTCTCTCGTGTGAATGGGGTCGTAGTTTTTTAGCCTTTTCAGAAGGCTTCTAGAACACTTAGGTAAATTACAGGTAAGCACCCCTCCAAGAGCAGCTGCCGCCTTGTGCCCGCACACAACTGATTCATGGTCCATCCCCTTTTAAACCTAAATTAGTGAAACTTACTGTGCATTTCTGATCCCTGCACACTGATGTTGCACATAAGGACTGTGATAAGAAAAGGTAAGTTTTGGCTAATGAGCTGCTCAGAAATGTCAGAAAGAACGGGAGGAGCTGATGTTATCGGCCTGCCTCGGCTTGAGTGGGTTGAAAGCCAGTTTCAGTAGTCTGTATAATGTCCACCTATTCAGATCGTCCCTGTGCATCTGGCCCTCGCCTCTCATGCTCTCTCACCATGTTGCACCCGGTCTCTTCGCCTGGTGCCCTCCAGCCATCCTGGGTGTCTCTGTGGCCCACACGCTCCAGGCTCTTCCGAACCCTGCGCCTACTGTTTGTCCCACTTGCTGCACTGCTGTCCAGAATCGCATAGCTTCTCTGAAGAGGGAGGTTTGGGGAAAATGGTGTCCACGGCAAGTGTCTAAAACAGCACTGCAAGCAGACATGCACACAGGCTTCAGGAAGGCCAAGGTGTAGACAGCTCAGGCAGTTCTCTGAAATGATCAGGAAGAAGAGACCTTCAACAAAGAATTAACTTTCAGTATCAGCATAATGTTGTGGAAAGTGGACACTTATAATCATACTGATTGATTAATTTATTAGAAGTTCTTGCTGGGTAAGGAAATTTATTGTGGAGTCAACATTATGGCCAAATAGAAGTCATAGGCTGCAGTGCTCTGACAAGAAACTTTTGGTTAACCTCAGGAATTGCTTTCCTCAATAAGTGACATTTATCTTATTCTGTTCAACCATCCAAAGTAACTGTTTTCATCAAAAATCTAGCCGCTCATCTTCCGCTCTGTGTGCTATTTCAACTCCATTTATTCGCTGTGCAACGAGAGACAGAAATGTGGAACAGGTTCGAGCAAGCGTCTCTGTACCTCTCCGCAGTATCAGCAGGGTTAGCTCTCTCCATTCCTTGAGATGGGTTTTCAGTTATTCAGATGTCGAATAGATGAATTGTTTGGCTTCTTATTTAGCATTTTCATTGCTATGACCAAATACCTGTGAGAAAAATTCAAATTGGGAATATTTAATTCTGCCTTACAGAGTCAGAGGTGTCAGTCAGTGCGTGGCCTTTCGGCTGCACCTAGACCCTAGACAAGACTGACCATCGTGGCAGTGGGTTAGAGCAGAGGAGGAGCCTCAAGGTACAGGAAGGGGCCAGGTTCAGCATACCATCAAGGGCCTGTCCCCTGGGCGCCTACTTCTCCAGAAAGCCCCAACACCTGACGTTTCTAGCACTTGCCAGAATAGCATCACCGTTTGGGGAGTCAGCCTTCCTGTATGGGCTTTTCAGGGCCCTTCGCATCCAAACTACAGAGTTTTCTGTCCTGGACTTGTGTTTTACATTCACGTCTTTACTGGGATGAGACATGTATTGTGCTCACATGTGGAAGGAAGAGAGTAACTTTTGGAAGATGGCTCCTCCTTATACCATGTAGGTCCCAGGGATTGAACTAGGGTCTTCAGGCTAGTGGCAAGCACCTTTACTTGCTGAGCTATCTCACCAGTCCTCTGTTCTGAACTTTAATTAATGGCTGAATATTTAAGCAAAGCTTAGCATTCCTTTTTTTGTTCTTGTTATTATTTTGTTCCTGTTGTTCTGTATTGGTTTTGTCTTTCTCCCAATAGCTTAGAGTTTCTGCTTTAGATGCCAGAGGATGGTGTCAGGAAGCCAACTAGATCAGGGCCTTTTCACTAGCAGAAGGCTTTCTTCTCATCGCCTTTCCACACCCCCAGCACTTAGGGAGAAATGTTGAAAACGTAGGCAAACGTGTGGAAGAATGCCATTACTCTGTCTAGGAGTCCCACCTGGTAACGTCCATGGACTTTCAGGACAGTCTGGAGCCTCAAGAGACTGCGAAGTCACCTTGTTCTGGTCCAAGTTTCCACAAAGAGCCATTCCTTCTTTTTACAATGGTGCGTAAGTTCTAGCAGATGCCACAGAAGAGGGTTTTGTCATTTGATGCCCTGGAAGCACTTGGGTAAACACCACCTTCTGTGTAAGTCTTGGGTGGCTCTTGCAGTCAGTATTAGACCAGACATTAACACCTAAGTACTGTATGAATGCCTCAGTGTTTGAGGAGCATATATTGTATACAAACATATTGTTTATTTGTTATGTACTGTCTTAATTCCTACACGGCCTGTATACTATAACTAAATTTGATACTTACATTTTCATATGAAAATTGTAGATATTACTTTAAGCAGTTTTTGAACTAAGAAACTTTTATAATTTATATATACATACATATATAATTTATAATATATATACACATATTCCTCTTTTCCTAGCCTGTTTCTTCCTTGTAACTATATTTGTTCATGTTCATGTTTGGTGCAAAGACCTGAGTAAAATGACAAAGTTTTGAATTTCATCAAGATGTATATATTTAGTGTAGCATCTTACAGCACTTTGAAATACCTCACATTTATGAAAATAAATAGCAATTAAGCGATTAAAAAGAAAAAAATAAGAACTCATTACAGTTTCAGCCATATCCTTTTACTCCCATGTGTGGCCAAAGAAGTGGTCCCTGGTTCTTGTCTCCTAGGGACAGACTCACCCATCACCTTTGCAGTTCAGTGTGTCTGCTCAGTTGTGGAGTCTGCTTCTTGGAATCAAAACAAGTTAGATCTTTTTGGTTTCGTTGGGTTGGGTGGGGTGGGGTGGGGTTGGGTTGGGTAGTTTTTTGTTTGTGATGAGTTGTTTTGTTTTGTCTTATGGTTTTTTTTTTTTTCCTGATTTGAAGAGACTCTCTCCAGGCTTCCCTCATCCTAGCAGAAATCAGACAAATGATGAAGCACTGCCCACTCTACTTCAAAGCTCTCACTGTTCCTTGAGAGGTGTTATCCTCCCAGTATATCTATCTGTGTATGTGTGTGAATAATGTGTATGTCTGACCAGGAAATATTCCTYGAGGATTGGTCAGAGTGTGATGATTGGTTAAATCACTGASAAMACCCARGAGTCATGTGGCTCAKWTGCCCAACCCAATAATCACACCTTTGGTTTTYCTGGCTTAGCCAGCCAACCATCATCCTGAGTCATCTGTTTAGCATAAGTAATCAACTGTAATCAGAGGGCCCACTGAGCAAAGAGTAACTCAGCCAGGGGAACAGAGGACAACAACCAATCTAATTTTCTGTCTCTCTTTTCTAATTCAAGCAGAGAACCAAATGTGGGGGTCGCCTATTAGAGAGGGTGTATGTTGTTTTTACTTTTATTTTCGATGATGTGCCCACTCACCTACTTTTCTTGTTCTCTTATCTCAACCCTATGCTTTCCTGTCTTATGCCAGCCCAAAACACTATTAAAATAGGTAAAGGCATTAAAGAACTGAACACCTTATATGTGATCCCTGGTTCTCAGAATGGAAAGCAAAAGGAATAGAAGGTCCTGTTGCCTCACTGTGGGCCCGGTGGGCCACTGCCATGACTGTGCTAGGAAGGTGGTCTGTGCTACAGAGTCAGCCTAGAGTTCCCTGACCAAGACAAGCTAGCCGATTCTTCTGTGCTGTCGGCCTTGTTTTGATTTAGTTTCGCTAATACAGCCATTTTCTGTGGAGTCTTCATCTAAAACATCAGGGTTCTGTTTTGTTTCCTTCTGCTAAAATGGTTTCTAAATGCTTCTTCCTACATTGACTGATTTTTCTTCTTACAATTTCTACCCCAACTCCCATTTTCCTTTTCTACCTCTGTGTCAATTTCCTGTGACTCTGCACCTGCAGCTTTATTAAAGKTCCCTGTTTCCAGCTTATGAATAAAGATGAAGGGCCGTGCACCGGCCCCTCTGCCACTCTGCACCTCTGAGGCAGACAYGCAGCTTGTTACTATGACTCGTGGCCCAGTGCGCGAGCTGATCTTGTATTCTAACCACTGYGGTTCTTATCCAAGCCAATTTYATAATGAAAATTTCATCTCATTATACCAACTGCTTTGAGAAATTCAAATATATAACATCTGTGACATTCACTTTATCTCTCCACTCTGCCAGCCCACAAATAAAGCCTAATATATAGCCCAGCATGAAATGTCTTAGAAAAATAAAACCGCAAAGCTAATGAGCTTTGATTTGCACTTCTGTTTGATACTCARTGTGGATTGACTCCCGATGTTATCTCTTTGTTCATAAATGACTCTAAACATATGCTACAACTAATTATATCAGCTGCTAAGATGTATAAAGAGAAGGACAAAGAAAGAGAAGGGGGAAGAAAATATACATTTCCGGATAGCCCAAATAACCCAGGCTCTTTGTCCACCACGGTACCTGGTCAGCAGGTGGTGGCATATTTGTTATGGAAGACAGACACGAAGAAATTGAAGCTTAGTTTGGGTCTTGGTTGTTTTATGGTTTGTTTTTTGGACCTAGTTGGGTTTGGTGTGATTTGTTGTTCTTACTGTTGCTTTGCATTCAAAGTAAACAGCATGAGAGTGAACAGGGTGTCCACCTTGGCTCTTCCTCACTAGAGGATGAGGGGAAGTGGAGGCTATCTGCACTCAGCAGATATTGTGTCCCTCTATTTAGATGCACACTAGGTCTTCATGGATGAATAAAAACAGTTCACCCMTTCATAAGCTTGTCTGGTCAAGAACATTTTGAGATGTTTAAAATAACAAGGCTTTCTTAGCAGTCATCCATTTCCTTGGGAATAGTATCATTGACCTCAGAAAATTATCCCTTTTCTAGGTAGCAGAACAGCATCCTGGTGGTTCAATGGCTTTGTGGTTTTAAAAATAGAGTCTGGGAATCTATCAACCAAATGAAATGCATGGACCTAGGATGGTTTAGACTTAGTGAGGAATATTCAAATAAATATGATGGGATGATTGAAGAATCTACCTATTATATAAGTGCTACTTTAGGTTTCTTTATTTTCTGAGGAGTAATAATGATAGTTTTGTGATTCTGTTTAGGAGATTGTCCTTTTAACATAAGGCACTTTGAATCATATACAAAGGAAGTGCCATGATGCCTGAAAGGTATTTTTAAATAATTCAGCCAGAAAGTATAACTCATGAGAATGCTAGTTGTGGAGCACAGGTAAAACCACCACTTCTGTTCAAATGCCTGGCCCAAGAGGGACCTGCCCATAGCCATCAGGAAAGAGGAACTAAAGAACAGCTAGGGGTAGGATCCTTCCGGTTTCCGTCTGCACCAGGGAGCTGACCCTGTGCCACAGCTCTCCAGACCCAAATTCTTCCAGGAGAGTGCTAGTCTCCTAGTACTGACACACAGCCTTACAGGAGAGACAAGCCAAAGTCAGAGACAGCAAGACCAGCTAACACCAGAGATAACCAGGTGGCGAGAGGCAAGGGGAAGAATATAAGCAACAGAAACTAAGGCTACATAGCATCATTAGAATCCAGTACTCGCACCACAGTGAGCCCTGGATACCCCGGCACACCAGAAAAGTAAGACTCTGATTTACAATCACATCTCATGATGATGATAGAGGACTTTAAGAAAGACATAACTCCCTTACAGAAGAACACAGGTAAACAGCTAGAAGCACTTAAACAGATAACACAAAAATTCCTTTAAAAATTACAGGAAAACACAACCAAACAGGTGAAGAAAATGAACAAAACCATCCAGGATCTAAAAATGGAAATAGAAACAATAAAGAAATCAAAAACGGAGACAGCCCGGGAGATAGAAAACGTAAGAAAGAGATAAGGAGTCATAAACACAAACTTCACCAACAGAATACACAAAATAGAAGAGAGAATCTCAGGTGCAGAAGATACTATTGAAAACATTGACACAACAGTGAAAGAAAATGCAAAATACAAAAAGCTCCTAACCTAAAACATCCAGAAAATGCAGGACACAATGAGAAGACCAAACCTAAGGATAATAGGTATAGAAGATTCCCAATTTAAAGGGCCAGTAAATATCTTCAACAAAATTATAGAAGAAAACTTCCCTAACCTAAAGAAAGAGACACCCATGAACATACAAGAAGCCTACAGAACTCCAAATAGATTGAACCAGAAAAGAATTCCTCGTGTTACATAATAGTCAATACACAAATGCACAAAACAAAGAAAGAATATTAAAAGCAGTAAGGGAAAAAGGTCAAGTAACTTATAAAGGCAGGCCTATCAAAATTACACCAGATTTCTCACCAGAGATTATGAAAGCCAGAAGATCCTATGCAGATCTCATACAGACCCTAAGAGAACACAAATGACAGCCCCGACTGCTATACCCAGCAAAACTCTCAATTAGCATAGATGGAGAAACCAAGATATTCCACGACAAAAACAAATTTATATAATACTTTTCTACAAATCGAGCCCTACAAAGGATAATAGATGGAAAATTCCAACACAAGCAGGGAAACTACACCCTATAAAAAGCAAGAAAGTAATCTTCTTTCAACAAACCCAAAAGAAGATAGCCACACAATTGTAACAATAACATCAAAAATAGCAGGAAGCAACAATCACTATTCCTTAATATCTCTTAACATCAATGGTCTCAATTCCCCAATAGAAAGACATAGAATAACAGACTGGATACATAAACAGGACCCAGCATTTTGCTGCATACAGGAAATGCACCTCAGTGTCAAAGACAGACACTACCTCAGAGTAAAGAGCTGGAAAAAAAATTCCAATCAACTGGTCCCAAGAAATAAGCTGGAGTAGCCATTTTAATATCAAATATAATCAACTTTCAACCAAAAGTTAACAAAAAGGATAAAGAAGGACACTTCATACTAATCAAAGGAAAAATCTACCAAGAAGAACTCTCAGTTATGAACATCTATACTCTAAATGCAAGGTCACCAACATTCATTAAAGAAACTTTACTAAAGCTCAAAGCACACATTGCATCTCACACAATAGTGGAAGACTTCAACACCCCATTCTCTGCAATGGACAAATCATGGAAACACAAACTAAACAGAGACACAATGAAACTAACAGAAGTTATGGACCAAATGGATTTAACAGATATTTATAGAACATTTCATCTTAAATCAAAAAAATATACCTTCTCAGCACCTCATGGTACCCTCTCCAATATTGACCATATAATTGGTCACAAAACAGACCTCAATAGATATAAGAAGATTGAAATAATCCCTTGCCTCCTATCACATCACTACTGATTAAGGCTGGTCTTCAATAGCAACAAAAACAACAGAAAGCCCACATACACATGGAAGCTGAGCAATGCTCTACTCATTGATACCTTGGTCAACGAAGAAATAAGGAAACAAATCAAAGACTTTTTTGAATTTAATGAAAATGAAGGCACAACATACCCAAATTTATGGGACACAATGAAAGCAGTGCTAAGAGGAAAACTCAATAGCTCTGAGTGCCTCCAAAAAGAAACTCTAGAGAGCATACACTAGCAACTTAACTGCACACCTAAAAGCTCTAGAACAAAAAGAAGCAAATAATACACCCAAGAGGAGTAGACAGCTGGAAATCATCAAACTCAGGGCTGAAATCAAACAAGTAGAAACAAAAAGATCTATTCAAACAATCAACAAAACCAGGAGCTGGTTCTTTGAGAAAATCAACAAGATAGATAATCCCTTAGCCAGACTAACCAGAGGGCATGAAGACAGTATCCAAATTAACAAAATCAGAAACGAAAAGGGAGATGTAACAACAGTAACTTAGGAAATTCAAAACAATCATTCTACTACAAAAGCCTATATTCAACAAAACTGGGAAATCTGGATGAAATGGACAATTTCTAGACAGATAGCAAATACCGTCAGATAAACCATCTAAATTGTCCCATAACCCCTAAAGAGGTAGAAGCAGTCATTAAAAGTCTCCCAACCAAAAAAAGCCCAGAAAGTGCAGAATTCTATTACCTTCAAAGAAGATCTAAAACCAATACTCTTCAAAGTATTCCACAAAATAGAAACAGAAGGAACACTACCCAACTTGTTCTATGAAGCCACAGTTATGCTGAGTATTCTCCCTTGGAGATGGAACAGTTTCTGTCTAATCTGGAACTTTTCACAACTTCCTTTTATAGAGGACTTCATAAGAGATTTTTTTTCTACTTCTCTCATGCTGAATATTCCAAATAGATTTTAAAAACTGGTTGATTGCTCTTAGCTTCAGAAGATATAATGTATATTTAAGAAGCATTTAACTTTTATAAATTATTTTGATGTCTTAAAAACGCCAATTCCAAGTTGTATATTTTAAAATAAATTTTATTACTTTAATTTAAAAAATACAAAGAATGCTAGTTGCGCATAGTAGTGGAAGGGCGGATGGGAACTGTACATAGCTAACAGACTTTCAGTACAGGAATTTCATTGTACTATTGTTTCAACTTCTCTATTGAAAAGAATATTGCATGATAAACAGGGACAAGACAGTAACAAAGACAAAGTAGTCACAAAGTTAAGGGAAAGCTGCTTATATTAACTAGATCCTTACTTAGTCATGTGCAGCATGGCACATCCATGTGAGCAAAACCAATTTAAGAACAACTTTCTTCCTAACTTGATGGCAGTAGACAATCAAAACTATTATAGACAAAATAGCATTGTGATTTAAATAGTTACATGTTTTATTTTTACATGTAGGTACTATCTGACCCAAAGCATGTATCTTATTTGGTGCATCTTTTTTTTTTTTTATTGGATATATTCTTTATTTACATTTCATTTCCCTTTTTCTGGATTCCCCGCCCCTGGTGCTTCTATCTTAAGAAATACGGAGAATTTCTTTTTCAGTTTAGCACTCCCAAGAGTAAAGCCTTGTAGAACAGACAACCTTGATACCATTATTGAGGTTTTGTTTTGTTTTGTTTTGTTTCCCCATGCGCTGGGGTCAAATCCATGGCCTCTAGATATTAGGAAAGCATTCTACCAGCAAACTATAGCCCCAACTCAATTTTTAAAATTCGTTTAAAAAGATAAAACTCTAATAAAGATGAATATTAAACAATTGATTTTGTACCAATTAATTCATCTTCCTTAATGAATAGAATTGGTAGTTACCACTCCATTTCATTTCCTCATCTTGACTTGTACCTCCTGTCTGCTCAAAAAGCTGTCTCAGGGATGTATTTTTTATGCATTTAAGATGTGTATTAAAATATATGTTAAAGTAAAAATTAAAAACTAGTAATATTAAGTAGATACCTATTCCAGAAGCAATCTAAAATTCTCTATGTATCTCTTTAGACTTTGTAAATTATCTAGTATGACATGTTTGAAGGGAACAAAAAAGAAAGTTTAGGGCTTTAAAACTCATAACCAACA
>BDUI01032793.1:0-15700 GCA_002335545.1 Apodemus speciosus | reverse complement strand
CAATGATCATATACACATGAACACACACAAGCACACACACTTAATTATTAAAGAAAATAGTTTTACCTATCAATAACAATAGCTACTGGTCTTTTTAAATTAACACAAACAGTACAAAGGAAAATGGGGTCCACTGGAAAATCACTGAAAATTATGAACACATCAACTAAGATGTGGGTCCCACTCAAAGAGGAGTAAGTGCAGAGCACAGAGAAGATAGCAGAGAGAGAAGAAACTCTAACTTTCAGGAGTGGAGGTCAGATTTGGAGAGCAATTCAAGATGCTGTTTTATTGTCTAAGGAAATAAGTGGAGGGTTCAGTAGAACTTTGAGATGGGATGTCAGTACAGTCTGTGTTTTAAGAGTTGAATCTGTTCAAAATTAGAATGGCTAGTCCAGCTTGTTTTGGGGGATCATTTGCTTGGAAAATTGTTTTCCAGCCTTTTACTTTGAGGTAGTGTCTGTCTGGCCCCCAATGGAGGAGCTAGAGAAAGGTCCCAAAGAGCTGAAGGGGTTTGCAGACCCATAGAAAAAACAATATGAACCAACTAGTATCCCCAGAGCTCCCAGGGACTAAACTACCAACCAAAGAGTACACAGGGAGGGACAATGGATTCAGCTGAATGTGCAGCAGAGGATGACCTTGTTGGACATCAATGAGAGGAAAGGCCCTTGGTAATGTGAAGGCTCGATGCCCCAGTGTAGGGGAATACCAGGACATGGAAGAAGGTTAATAAGCATGGGGAGAGGAGACTGGATAGGGGTATTATGGAGGGGAAATGGGGAAAGGGGTTAGCATTTGAAATGTAAATAAAGAAAATATCAAATAAAAATAAATGTTAAATAAAAGAAAAGAAAATTATACATCGCTTAAAAAAGTTACATCTACTATGAGTACTGATTGAAACAGAAAAATATGAAACATTCTTGAGTTGATCCTTAGTTACTAAGATGGGCCAAATAAGGGAAGCCCATTTTGTCCTTAGACAGGACAAATTTTAAATTCTGACTGCCTTTTCTATAATAAACGATGTCTTTCAAATGAGAAATATGTAGGAGAGCCTACTTCCTGGCAATTTGGCACAAAATTTAAATGGTGCTCTTTCATAGAGTGTCTTTTTCTGAGGCAATTACCCTAGATATTATAGGAAAATATCCACCTTGAGTAGTAGTACAATTGTAAAACTTATATGAGAAGATTAAAAACTTAAACACTTAGAAAAATCCAACATTGGAGGACACGTCTCTTGGGGTTTTTACTGCTGTCAAGRGACACCATAACCATGGCAAGCATCACAAAAGGCAACATTTACTTGGGTCTGGCTTATAGTTTTCAGTGTTTATCCATAATCATCATGGCCAGAAGCATGATGTATGAAGGCCCACTACACTGGGGAAGGAGACGAGAGGTTTACATGTGGATTGGAAGGCATCAGGAAGAGAATGCTCAAGCCACCAGATACGGCTTGAGCATCTGAGACCTCAAAGCCCACCCTACAACAAGGACACACCTCCTCCAACAAGGCCACACCTACTCCATTTAGGCCACAGCTCCTAATATTGTAACTCCTTATGAGCCTATGGGAGACATTTTCATTCAAACTAYCACATTATGGAACCTGCATTTAAATGCAGTTATCAATAAATAACAAAAAGATGAAGTCTCTTTTCCTTACTCTTCATGTCCCTTTTATACCCAAAGTTACTTACACCATTTCCAGGTATCAAAGAACAATAACTGGGTCCACAATTTGTAAACTAAAACTAGAGTTATGAGAAATTGCAGCCTCAGCTCTTATGGCTTCATTCCCATTGAGTTTGAATTAAGATTTAAAAGTAGGCATTTTGGACTGGAGAGATGGCTCAGCGGTTAAGAGCACTGATTGCTCTTCCGAAGGTCCTGAGTTCAAATCCCAGCATCCACATGGTGGCTCACAACCATCYAYAACAAGATCTGACTCCCTCTTCTGGAGTGTCTGAAGACAGCTACAGTATATTTACATATAATAAATAAATCTTAAAAAAAAAAAAACCTAAAAACAAAATAGGTTAAAAAAAGTAGGCATTTTTTAATGGGACAGTTGTTGAATGAAAATATATAATCTATACTAGAGATATGCATCAGATATATGCAAATGTAAATTATGTGTAAAAATATTTCACAGCATCATGCTGATTAAGTTTGACCAATGCATATGACACAGTTTTGTAATTTGTCAGTGTGTGTTCTGAAATCCATGATTATAAATTTCTTCACTTAAAAAGAAATAGAAAAAAACTACAGTAATTGAAATGAAACACTATGTTCTACAATACTCAACCTGTTGTGAAACCAAAAACAACCTTTTAAGTTCTTGTTTTCAGTGAAGATTTCTGAAGACCTGTGGTTAGGTGATATATTATGGCTGAGACCTCCCAGAATTAATCTACATTCCTATAAAGAATGAGATCAATGGACAAGGTTAAAAATTATCATATCATCATCTACCATTCTATCTCAGAATAGCAAAATCACATTACCCTATCATGGGAAGACTAATTGTAAGCTGCCCATATCCAGGGCAGCAATTGCCACGGCAACACGACTTCTCAAGCTTGGTTGCTGTTTCAATGCACATGCAAGCACCATCTCTAGATCTCATTCTGTCAGTCTATTTTTCAAATGCTGCTTTAGTTTAATTTCGAAGAGACCAATTAATTTATTTTAAAACTTCATATTAATGTGAAGCCATCACTAAGAATCCTCTTTCTCCCTAATTATTAACCTAGTAGAAGCACAAGATCTCCCAATTTTTTTGGCCCTGTTAACAAATTTATATTATGATATGAGTTGGGTTCTCATAACTTTGATTTATGGAATCACATTAGCACTTTGTACTTCTTAGGAGATACTTCCCAGTTTTTACTTATTTTATATCCCCTTAAAACTGTAGGTACTGAAGCAGGTCTACTTAAAATAGTGTCACTTTCAATAATAGCTAGCATTGTTGATAGATTTGCTATGTAGCTGGCATTGATTTAATCCTAACTTAGAGGCTTTGTGTGCAATAAATTTAACTTGTTCCTCAATTTTAGAAGGTGGATATGATTATCTGTCCCTCCAAAGGTGTATGGGAATAAGGTGGATTTTAAAACATGTCTTACATCATAGGACTTAGAATCTGCTGAAAGAGTGACTTTGACCAAAACATTAAGTTTTTCACAACTACCCACTACTTGTCAGAATGTTCAACTCAGATCAGTCAAGTTAACCAAATTGTGCTGTATTTACAAGTCATTTTAATAGTCATAAAAGACCTCTCTCTCTCTCTCTCTCTCTCTCTCTCTCTCTCTCTCTCTCTGGTTTACTTGTCATAGTCTAGACAAGCATAGCTTGCACATTGATCCTGACATTGTGATTACTTGTGAGATATGAAATTGTATCTCATGACCTTTAAGAACKCTCAGAGCCTTAGGTCTCAAAAGTTTCCATTTTTTTTCCCACATTAGAATTGTCATTGAAAGCCTTCATTTTGCTCTGGATATAAAGATCCTGTCTTTCACAGTATGAATGCACATTGCTCTGTCTTAACAGGACTGTTCACATAAAACAAGACACACATAGTCTCACAGCATGAGTTTTAAGAATTCTATTTTGTTTTTAGCCAACAAAAGGTAGTTCCATCTGCAAGGTTGCCTTGAGATTTATTTCTGGATCTGCTCTGCCTCCTTATATCTGTATGCAAATACTTAAAATCCACACTCCTATTGTGTAAAAACAATTTATGAAACAAAAAAACAAACAAACAAACAAACATGTGCCCTGACCTAAACAGTATCTACTTCCTAAGAGTACAAGTCGATTTATACAAGTCTTCTTTACTCATTAATGGGCTTATCAAACAACTTTTTCACTGCTCACTCTACTAATCATAAATGGCTGAATGTCTTTCAATTAACTGTCTTATTTGGTATCTAGTCAGCCTGTTAGGTTTTCATTAGGGTGGTGTGTACTTCCCAATCAGTTGAGATGAGAAGTGCCTTTGGATTTTCCTTCTTCCTTTGTGGTGGTTTCAGTGACAGATGCAAAAAGAGAAGCCTTTCGGGCCCCTTTCTTCACAAGTAGAAAGAAATCATGTCTTTGATATGTTCCTGTTACAAAATACACACTGTACTGGAGTCTATAGGTTTGAAATGTCTACCCAGATCATAACTTCACCAAGGACTAATCACAAGCATCATAGTATTTATCCTATTCAAAAAATGCACTCTTATATTTGAAGTCTTGGGAAAGAGAGCTTCAAACATCTGTTGAGTTTTAATTTTGTTTATTTACAATATTTTGTTGTAAGGAGGAGCCCCTTTCTCTGGGTGGGTTTTTGCTTACATTATTTCTGATTCCCTATTACATATGTTCTTACCCCCACCCACCATGTATATTTCCACTAATTTGACCTCTGCTACCTCCGGGGACTCCTGTCTGAGTACTAGGCAATGATATTTTCATCCAGTATTTTTGTCGTTTGGAAGTCTTACCCAATACTAGGAAATACATTAACTTTTCTTATTATCAAAGAAACTTTCCTATTGTTAGCACCAAACTTTTCTTGGAAATCTGAATAATTGTGGCTAGTTACATAGATCAGGATCCCAGGAGGTGAAGYATGGCAATTAGGACATTTGAGTCAAGTGTTGACAAGGGACTATTTATTTGATGTTCTGAATAAGAAGCCACGGGACACTGTGCCAGACTTGAAGACAAAAGGAAAGAAAGAAGTTAATGGAATTTGCGTAGAGAATCTATAGGAAGATTTTCAGGAAGTACAATCTTAGCTCATTGATGGTCAAGGTCAAGGTAGATACCACCCCGTAAAGCTGCGAGAGGTAGGAAGGTGATACTCACCTGAACTTCACTATTACCCTGGCTGTTCGCCAGTCCTTCCTATTAGCTATTGTGAATTAGGAAGTAGGAA
Organism: Apodemus speciosus; assembly: GCA_002335545.1. Lineage (NCBI taxonomy): Eukaryota > Metazoa > Chordata > Mammalia > Rodentia > Muridae > Apodemus > Apodemus speciosus. The sequence continues at coordinate 10,749 of BDUI01032793.1, read as the reverse complement.
AGGAGTTGGTGTTACTTTTGAAACCATCTCCCTGGGAAGGACACATACATGAATTAGTGTCCTACATGTGAAATGAGAGTTTTCCATGTAGCACCAGGTAGAGGAGAAAAGAGAAGAAAGGCTATAGACCAGCATGCCCCTGCATGTTTCTGACCCAAAGGAATAAGGAAAATTTGTAAGATTCAAGGGATGGTAAGCACACTATTATATATCTTTAAATGAAATAAAACATCTTAAAATTTAAAATTCAAGCCAGAAGATCTATTTTACCATTTTTATTAAAAAATGGGCATTCTGGTTATTGATTGGAGACTGAGTTCCAAAGAGAGCTGGCATTGAAGTTAAAGGACCAAGGAAAATATTGGCAAGAAAACACTCTAGATAGAATTATAACTGGTCGTAAGTCATCCAAAGTGTGATCTGGGAATCAAACATGGACTTCTTCAGGGAGAGTGTGTGTCATCAACAGATTTTCATCTCTCAGTCACAGATGGGATCTTTGTTTTTCTGCTTTTTGTTTTTTATTTGTATTATCTCTGATCAACAGCAAAACATGGCTAGTTTCTGAATCCCAGCCTATTTCTTCTAATTGTCTTCCAAAATCTCTCCTTTTGTCAGGTGCCCATGTAATACTTTATGAAGTAAAAGCTTGTCAAACAAGTTGGAGACAGAATAGTCTCGGAATATTATTGAGAACAAAAAAAACCCTGGTGGTCAAATCTGTCTTATGTTTAGAATTCAGAGTTTTGTTGACTGCTCAGWAGCATCAGGTAGTCTCTTGTTTTAGATGAGAAAGCAGAGGTCCATATAGATGCCTGTATAGATATATATTCATGCAAATGCATGAATTGGTCAGAAATCAATTGTAAGGGGAGACAAAAATGTATTTTAAGTCAGCAATGACTTAGAAGTACAGGGGCTGAGAATGTATCTCCAAAGAGTAGAAGGTTGAATAGTTCATGGGGTAAGCTGAAGCTGATAGATTTCAGGGAAGACKGAAAGAACTAAACCTTACAATAAATTCTAGTCTATAGAATGCTGAAGATCCCAGTCCCAGAACAATCCCGTGTTCCCARAATACTCCATAAAATAGTAACACATTTAAATTTAAAGCCCGAAATATGGGAAAACACAAAGAACATGGCTGCTAGAATTGCTAACGTTTCATGAAAGAGGGGGAATTAGAAACAAAATCACCTCAGCGCCTTCATGNCCTCAGCTTTTCTGTACATGTGTCTGTTCTGCCCCTTCACCATTACCTTGCTGCCCCTGGTCAGGGTTTCAGGTCCCATGCCAGCAGGACAGAGTATTTCTTAGTCCCTTCTCCTGCTCCTTCCCCACAGTCACCATGCCCTCTCACGCAGCATGTATCCATTCCAGAAATAAACCCTAGAAAGAGGACAAGGAGTCAGTCAGGATGGAATCGATAAACCACCAGGAGACCAAAAGACAAAACGTGAGAAATGTCTAAATTTCATAATTTTAGGAATTATGTTTTGATATTGATAATAATATTGATAACATCATGACAATATAGGGAAAAAAAACAAAAAGGGAGACAGAAAGGAAATATAGCCAGCGGTTCTGAAAGGGTTGAGTAGCTAATTATTATTTTCAAAGTTATACACAATTCACTACTACATTTTACATATTTCACTGCGATAGTCAACATCTGCACTAATCACATTGAAATTATTTAAGAAGTCAAAAGATGTGGGAAGCCTTGAAAGATGGTCACACATCCAAGAAGGAAGGCCAACTGGAGGAGTCAAGATGCACTGAAGTCCCATGGTTTTACTGATACTTGAGTGTGTGCCTGTGCCTGTGCCTGTGTGCACGAATGTCTCCCAGATGTTTACAGCCTGAGATTGTTTACCTACAGCGACAGCCTGAGATTGTTTACCTACAGCGACCTTCTATCAGACAAGCCCCTATGCCCAGCTGTACATGGTAAATATGCTGAGGTTCCAGTGTAGCTGTAGTGGGCGCCACTCCATCCAAGTGACATGCCCCACCGCGCCTCAGCTTTTCTGTACATGTGCCTGTGTGCAGTATCTTCTTTACTCATAAACACATATTCACATAGCTATTGAATGTTTATTCATTGACACAGACTCTTAAATTTACTTAGGACTATCACATTACATGAGACTTAGCAATCTGAGGACAATTTGTCAGAGTGAGTTCTCCCCTTCCACCATGAGGGTCCCAGGGACTGAACTCAAATCCTCTGTCRTGGCAGCAAGCTCGTGTATTGTCTGAGCCATCTTACTGGCCCAGGACTATCCCAGATGATGCATCCTGATGAGGGAGATACTATTCTTATCTCTTACAGATGGGGAATGAAGTAAGTTTTATGACCAAGATGGCACGATAATGGGTGTGATTAGATTTCTAATCCAAATTTGACAGATTTAAGAGTATAGATTCTTGATCAATACCTCACATTGCTTCCAGAACACAAATTATAAGAGAACTTGGTTTTATAGAGTAATTTACTATAGATAGAACAATATTGCCAATAATTATCTCTGCAGAAAAAGTATTTGGACCATTTTCATTATCAAACATTGAAACAAAATTCTTAAGTGAAATATTGATATATCAGTCAGAGCAAAATAATAGACTASCATAATCAAGTATGTAGATAGATCAGTTATAGCAACATAATAAAATACCATAACCAAATGTGTTGATAGATCAGTCATAGCAACATAATAGAATATCATAACCAAGTGAGCTTACTTCAATAATTGCAGCAAAGTCACAAAAGAAAAAAGCTCACATGAATCCTTCTGACTAGTGTCAGTGTATCTGAATTTAGGTTAGCTACTTTTCTCATTATGATAAAATACCCGTCAAACAGCAGCTTAAGAGAGAAGGCATTTATTTTGACACACAGTTAGAGGGGCCATAGCCCATAATGGTGGGGAAGGCATGGCTGCAGAGACATAAGGAATCATCTATAGTTAAGATGAGAGAACAAGGAAGTGGGGCCAGACTTTCAAACTCCAAGACCCACCTCACCTCTTCTCACAAGGCTCTGTTTCCTAAGCACTCCACAATTTCTCTAATCAGCACTGCCATCTGGGCACCAGTGTTCAAGCACACGAGCCTGAGAGACATTGCATCAAGTTTTAACAACTGGGTACTTTGTAAGATTTTGCTTCTTTTAATTATTTTTAATAATTATTTTATTTATTTATTTTCATTTCAAATGTTTTCCCCCTTCCCAGTCTTCCCTCCACAACCCAACAATCTCATCCTTCCTCCCCTCTTCCTTTAGGACGGTACTCCCCCACCCACTCACTCCTGTCTCTCCCCTCTAGCATCCCCCTTTGCTGGCACAACAAGCCTCCACAGGACCAAATGCCTCCCCTCTCATTGATGCCAGATAAGGCAATCCTCTGCTACATATGTAGCGGGAGCTGTGGATCCACCCATGTATACTCTTTGGTTGGTGGTTTAGTCCCTGGGAGCTCTGTGGAGTTCAGTTAATTGAAATTGTTCTTCCTATGGGGTTTCAGTCCCCTTCAGCTCCTTAAGTCCTTCCCTATCTCTTCCAATGGGGTCCTAGAATTAGTCCAATGATGGGCTGCAAGTGCTTGCAAGTCTTAGTCAGGTGCTGGTAGAACTTCTCATAGGACAGCTCTACTGGGCTTCTGTCTGCAAGCAGTTCTTGGCATTAGCAATATCTAGATGTCACACTGAGGGCTTAGTGCTCACTCTCTTTTTCTCAGCACTTTGACCAGTAATGAGCCTCTGCAGCCACTGAAGCCAATTGCAACAAACAAACAAACAGACAAACATAAAAAAACAAAAACAAAAGCTTCTTTAACAAAACCTGAGAGCAGCCCAGGTCAGTGGGCACAAATACAAATATTTAGAAGGTAATTTAACAGCTTATCCATTTAGTAAAATAGCAAGGGCAGGTCCTACTCTAGGGTCCATGGCCTTCCCAGCCATGTGCTTCTGTCAGATATTACAGTGAAATTCCCCCAAGTGAAGTAGGCCAGGATCCTGTCAGAAGTTGTTAGTCACACCACAACAGTAGGGCCACTAATGCACCATGGGTATTTCTTGCCAGGTAAGTTGATATTATTACATGTAGGGGCTTTAGTGGCTGCTCTAGTGGAATGCCTAGCCATGCACTGATAGGCAGAAAGAGGAGGAGGAGGGGAGGGGAGGAGAAAGGAAGGGGAGGAGGGGGGAGGGGAGGAGGAAAAAGAGGGAAAGAAGGAAGAAGAGGAGGAGAAGGAGAAGGAAGAGGAGGGGGAAGAGGAAGAGGAGAAGGAGAAGGTGTTGGAGGAGGAGGAAGAGGAGGAAAGGAGGAGGAAGAGGAGAAGAAGGAAGGAGGAAGAGGTGGAGGAGGAGGAAGGAGGAAGAGGTGGAGAWGTGAGGAATCTGATCACATTTCATTGTGTACTGCTATAAAATTCTAGAATAAATTTTAGAAGGAAAATAAAAATTTACATCTATACCAATTTTAAAAATGGATCTTATTATAATTTTCGATCATCACATTAAAATGTTGGAAGAGGGACTGGAGAGATGGTTGAGTCTCTGCTCTGGCAGGGGACCCTGGCAGGGTGGCTTGAGGCTGCCTGCAGTTGCAGCTCCAGGGAACCTGACAGGTCTGGCCACCAAGGGTACCTTCACGAATCTGCATACTCCCACACATGGACACATAATTGAGAATACTAATAGAGAACTCTTCAGTTAAAGGACAAGTGGAGGACACGCCCATCCTCTGCACTGGGCCGTTTTTTAAAGTGGTTTAGTGAAGGCAGTAGAGTAAGAAAAGGGTAGTGTGATATTTGAAAGTGGCAGCTGAATTTGCCATAATTACATACAGACTACTCACAAAAAAATCAGAGAGAATTAGGGCATCAAGGTTTGAAATTTTAAAGAAAAACTCAAATTTTTCAATAGTCAATTTAATAAAATTGTTTGAATGTTAAATTTAGTTTTACAGACTATCCACTTTATAGTGAAGATTTTCTTGACTATTTTTTAAAGAATTTTGGTATATATACATAAGTATACACACATATGTATATATACACACACACATATATATACATATACACATATATATGTATGTATGTGCGTGTGTTGGTATATGTGTGTGGGTGTTTAATATTTGTGCTGGTTAGTTTTTATCGACGTCACCAATTAGTTACTGGGGAAAAGGGAACCTCAAATGAAGAACTGCCTCCATCAGACTGGCCTGCAGACATTTGGGGGCATTTTTTGTATTAATAATTGATGTATGTGGGCCTGGGCCACTCTTGGAAGAACCACTCTTAGTCGGGGAGTCCTGAGGTGTGTAAGCAAGGAAGCTGAAGAGATTATAGGAACAAGCCTGTAAGCAGCATTCCTCCGTGGTCTCTGCTTCAGTTCCTGCCTTGCCTTCCTGCCCTGCCTTCCGTTGATGATAGACTTAGGTTGGGAAATCTAAGCCAAGTAAACCTTTTCCTCCCTGTTGTATAAGACTGGTCTTTGGGTCAAATTGCCACTATCTTCAGGAGTTCTACTGGGACTGCTTGGAAAAGATTACTACAGTTGGGTCTGTTGACAAACAGAAGGAGGGGGGACAAGGTGGGTCATGGAACCCCCATCCAGTATTCAGATACCCACCAACTAGCTGTGTGCAATCTGCCCTAAGTGCACATGGTCGGGTGGTCTGTGGGGAGGATATAGGCAGAGAAGAACTAGGAGAGGGGATTCCACTTAGATGGCTATGGGACAACCCTAAACCTTGCTGGGTACAGACTTTCCAATGAGTCCTTTTGCTTGGAGGCAGCATCCACTCTCTTGTAAGCAAATCCTCCCTATATTCTGTAAGGAATCCTTATAGAGTCATTGGTTCCCAAGGCATTATACCTTCAATTTGCCTTTGAGACCTCAGGAGGATGATGGGTGCTATTTACATCTTCTGCAGGGAAGACATTTTAGCCACACCAGTTAGGTTGTTTTATTCTCTACGTCATTATAGCATTAAGTTATCGTAGCAACAGAAAGCAAACTAAGACAATCTTTCCTTTGGTTATTATATACCATTAAATCCTACCATACTAAAAATAACTTAGCAAGGACCTGCTCATTTCAATAATGGCAGAAATAATGACTGTGTGCCCAACTGTAAGCTCCTTCTTAAATCTTTCTCAGTAGAACCGTGTTGTTAGCTGAATGACTCTGGCTTTTGAAATATAAATGGATTTTTTTCTCTCCAGTCGAGGAACACCACATCAATCTTCCCAGTAGATTTTCCAGGGCACGTCCAGCATTCTAGAGTGCCTCTAACCTGCTTCAGACTTCAGATTTGTAGAGTATTCTCAGAAAAGTCACAGGCTATTTAGTGTAGCCTACTAGAAGGCAAGCCCTTTCGGACGCAGGATTAGTAGAGGCTGTGACAAATTGATCCAAAGGGAACATGAAACTTCACTCCTGGAATACCTTGTAACCTGTGGCCTTGCAGCTATCAGTTTGACAATTTTTTAATGCCTTAACTGTCAAAGCAGTCGCTGAACCAGGTGTCTGCAGTTTACTGGTAAAGCAGTCGCTTTCAGTTGGCAGCAATCACAAGAGTTCAACTCAGCCATTTTTTGAAGGTTGGGAATCAATCGAAGGCTGCCTAAAAGCTATTACCTAAAGATGGAGAGAGAGAGAGAGAGAGAGAGAGAGAGAGAGAGAGAGAATTCCATTGTTATATTATACTGTAGTGGGAGTCCCTGTTAATTATACTAGAAAATATGATCATAAGCTAGGGATATAAGGTCATTTTGAGCCCAATATCTAAGCATTAAATAGCTGGCATATTAAAACAATTATATTGGGCACCATGACGTGAAACCACAGTAAGGATGAAGTAGGTTAGCACAAGTGTGCWAGCCCACAGTGATAAGGTGTTCATCTTATCAAAGGGTGAACACTCAAAACTGCAATGCACAGTTAACAAAAGGAATCTTAAGAGATAGTTGAGTGAAGGTGGTTCTTGCCTTGTAGCCCAGCACTCAGGGGGCTGAGGCAGGCTTATGATAAGGTCAGTCTGGCCAAGGTAGGGTGGATATACCCTACCACACCCCAACATCATCCTTTGAGAGGTTGTCAGTATACAAGGAGTAGGATCTCATTACACCCCTTGGGGTTGAAAAAGCTAATGGACTGTGGTGGTATTTCCCATGTCAGTGGCTCACTTCATATAGCACCCCATGGATGCGTGTGGCCCCCAGACATCACAGAGAAGCTGTAGACTCTATCCACACAGCTGCCCAAGTCCACTTGTGGCCTTGCTTCGATTTTGAAGAACACAGTCTTTGCCTCAAAACTGTGATTTTACCTCTTCTAGAATGTTCTTCCTTCATACTTCCCTTTGCTTGACTATTCTATTTTTCATTCTAGTGTTTCTTAGACTGTCTAGCTCTCATCAATCCAACTCCTTCACCCAATGATGACCTTACTTCATTTCTTGTTGCATTTCTGTCCTTATGTTTTAGAGCATAGGCTAAGATGTTTAATGGTGAATTTATTTTGATCTTCTAAAAATGGGATTGCCTGTGTATTTTGAGCACAAGAAATRTGGTATCAGTAGTCGACACGTGGTACATGATAGCTGTGGTTATTGGGTAGGTATGGCAGGGATTTCTATGCCAATCTAACAGACCAAATGGATCAAGGAGTTTATGAAGAGACAAGGGGATGGATGGGAGCCTGGTGCTGGCTGCCAANAATTCCTGGCAAGTGACAGGTCTTCAGAGTGTCTGCTGTCTCTCTGCTTATGCAGCCTCTGTGTACCAACAGCTGTATGGGCTTCTGTCCCTGAGAAGACTACAGTGACATTTTGCTCTATTTTTTCTTTTTATAATATTCAGTCATTACTTCTTGAGTCCGTGAGAACACTGTCAGGTCAAACACAGATGGTCAGTCAAGTTGCACTGTCAGGTACACAGGGGGCACTTCTCCTTTTGTATATGTGCATATCAAGGATTCAAACTTGGCTGAACAGGGTGTAGGTTATTTCCTAAATTGGACCACAAATTTTAAGGATGGTTTTATGAGCACAGGAGATCTCTGGATGGGTTTCTTCTACTATTAAGCATATAAATTTGTTTGGATGGGGTCCAAGTCTTAACAAGAAAGTTTGTTCTTCATAGAATATTGAAAGTACAGATCACATATTACCCTTTCCCTAGTCTGGAAACTGATTAATTTATAAGAAATATAGTTTTTGATATGCCTTCCAGGATGGTTGCTAAGAAGAGAACCACAAAAACGATGCTTACAGCGGATCAGGAGGAGACAGGAAGAAGAGCAGAGAAGGTCAATGTATGTTTTTTAATTAAGCACTTGAATTTGAATATTCTGCCAATTGCATACTCATGTAACCTTGGCTAATGATGCATTAAATAAAATAATCTGTGACAATTACTGAGGATGGTGTTTGGCATGTAATTGGTGTTAAAAAGAAAAAGTGTCCTGTCAATGATTTTACAGTGATAGATTTTGGAAACGAGACTGAAATCAAATCTTCTTGTTCTAAGAGCAAGGTTCAAAATATTAATGCTTTTTAACTYGTGTCAGGAAAAAGACATTGATTGGAATGCAATAGAGGAATCAAGGCACAAAATGTAATTATAATTTAAAAATTAAGCAGACGGATGCTGTTCTGCCTTTCTAGAAAACGCTTAATCAAAAGGCAATTTTTACCCAGTTACTTGAGGATATCTGACTTCCATGGATAATTGCCCAATGTAAACCCAGAGGACATAGGTTTACAGTTTTGAACAGCATTCCCACGGAGCTCAGAGTCTTCCCTGTGAAATGCATCCACTCCACGTTTAGGGGAGTAAGTACAATGGTTCACTATTTCCAGGAGTCTGATGTGATTGGTAAGAWTATTTGACCATAGCAAGAAGGCAAGGGTGTTTCTAAAGTACTTATAAGGAATTCCTAGAGAAACATAGCTTAAGCATTTTAAATGCCTTTTGGTTGGCTCAAGGACTATTCATTAATGGCCTTCATTTACTGTGTGTTCCTACTACTAGCGTATCAATGACTGAAAGGTGAGTGAATACTAATACATTATCAGGGCATTTACAACATATATAGCAGAAACATTACAATAATAAAAAAGGCTAGTAATATAAGTGAATGAAAGAAATTAAGAGAGAKTMCATTTTCAATGGATAATATGAGAATATAAAACTTGTAATAATTTTTGGTGTTAGGCTATGGTTGTGTCAGTATCCTTTATATTTGTCTTGAAAGTTGAAAAAGCATAAATCTTTTCTTAAAGTTCTAAACAGGAATCTAAATAATTCACAAAATTAAATAAAACAGGTGAATTCCAAATTGAGTTTGACAGTTTGTATTTGGACATCAGATTTGATAAGTATCTACTTTTCTCAGTTATTTATAACAGCTGAAATATTGTGTAAGAAATAAACAATTTAGATTCTTCAGTCTTTTATCACCATGGCAAAATGCCAGAGGTACTCAGTTTATAAGGATGAAGGATGTTTTGGCTCATTGTTTCTGTGGTTGAAGTCCATGGGCAAGCTTTAATCCATGTAGATCAAAAATGCTTCCTTCATGAAGGCGAAGAGTAAATGTAGAGACATGAAGGAGCCAAGGTTCCCTTCGATGCTTCATCCATGGTGATCTCAATTTTCCATGAGACCCCACTTGCTAAACTTCTCAATGCTACCCAATAGTGCCATGACCTGGCCTCCAAATCTTGAATGGTAGCACAGCTGCACATGAACATTTATAGGCCAATCACCATCCCAAGGAAGACACACTTACATTCCTTCATAGTGAAAATATTTTTCATGAAAGGTAGGCATGTTCCTGGTCAGTGAAATAGGTCTATTTACAGTGTAATCTCTTCCAGGAACATAAAAYCCTCRTCAGAGAATAAAAGAAGTCCATAACAAAGCACGTAGAGAAAGCCTGCTCCATACAGACACCTTAAGCACAGTGTTATCATGAAACCAGCTTTTATTATCATGTTAGACAAGTCAATCCCCTTTACAAAATATATGTGGAGGATTAGCTTTGCAATAGAAAGAGAAATCAGCAAATGGAGATGAATGCCAGGCTTTAGAATTATCTTAGTTTCAGAGTAATTAATTCGTTGATGGCTTTTTCTTGTCTGTTTCAGATGGAATACTCCAGAAAACCAAGGAAAGTGCATTAAAAGGGGAAATTGTAAACCCTTTGAAAAGGATATGCCATTAGAACTTGTCAAACATTATCTTCTCTTATGGCAGGATTGATCTGGGGACATTAGGTATACATCAATTCTTCCAGAGTAACTCTAAATTCGAAAAGAAAACACTAAAGTAAAGTCAAAATATAATGTCTCTATTTCTACAAACAACAGGACCCAGGCTCACCCAGACCAACATCTCTGCATYATTGTGTTATCCAATACAGTGCCTTGTTGTCATGTGTGGTTGCTTAAATTAAGTAAATTAAAACTGAACACAACAAAAGCTTAAAGACCTTACTTGCAGAAGCAGAATTTTAAGACCTAGCTAGGGTATTAATTATGCCAGTTAGCAACTGAATGCCCAGAAATCAAGTTTCTTCTATGCCCCCTCCCATCTTTGTAAGTAAAAGAAGATTTCTCTCAATATAGCTCCTTTTCGGGTCTCACTATCCCTCCATCTAAGAGTCAGCTCTAATCGAAGACATTATAGTACAAAATCAAACCACAGGTTCTCAGAAATCAAGGCTGAATGA
>BDUI01032792.1:0-12844 GCA_002335545.1 Apodemus speciosus | reverse complement strand
TTTTTTTTCATTTTAAAGGCCATATGTATAATTATATGAAGTTATTTTGCTACCTCAGGATGAAATTTGACCCCTTTGGACTATAGTTGTATAGATTTTTCAACTGATCCTAAGAAAGACTTTCCCTACATGGTATCTTTCATAAGAAATTAGTTTTTTGAGAAAGCATTCAAATAATCTGGTTCCTTCTGACTTCAGGTAGTAGGAATTTGCCCAGAGAGCACCTTTTACCATTCCCATGCATGCAGGAGGTTTTTTCCCTAAGCTCTTGCTAAGTAGACTAGCAAATATATCAGAACAAACCTTCTGGAACTAAATGATCAACTACAGAAACAAGTGATGGACATTTTATATTCAAATGACAACTACAACTGTGAGGGTTGAGGTAGACTAATATTAAGATAGCATTTTAAATATTTTGATAAAGTATTCAAAACTACTGGGTTTTAAATTTTTGATTTGGAAGCCCAATGTGATAAGTGTAAGTATTCTCAAAGAATTATCCTAAACTTATATTTCTGCCATTGATTTATTTTTCTATTTTTTTGTATACACTAATAAATTTCATTTCATGGACAGATGCTAGGATGTCTAGGATGCATGAAATGTGATGACTTAGAACTTAGAATCTAACATAAATAAGGCTATTATCTCTGCTGATCACTTCGGCTGCTTCTAACAAAGAGCAAGCAATGTACATAACGATTGAAACTATACCTGGGAAGAAGTGAGGAATGTAACATACAACCTAATATAACATAGAACCTTGTTGCTTCTTTGAAATTAACCTATAATTATTGCATTGTTAAAATCAACACAAGAAAAAGGTAGTCAGAAAAACATGTATCAGGCTAGTATTTTTTCAGAGTACTCTGTTACACTAATGGTAGGATAGTACTGAGCTTTATTTGTTACCTTAATATGTGAATTCTGGATGATGCATGTTCTTCCTCAGTTCTTTTCTTCTACTTATAAGATGAAATGCATACATGGTGTAAAGTATCTAGCTCCTAAAAATTCAAATTATGTCTAATTCAGAATAAAGTATATAGAAACATCAGGCATTTAAAAATGACACTTTCGGGAAGATACCAYGAAGGTATTAGAGGTTGTGAATACAGACAGCACTCATTTAAAATTGGGAGTTTTACATGATTTGTACTAGCTCTAATCCAGAAATTACATTAATTGATTTTTAAGTTGGTGGTAGAGAAATTCAAACAACATTATATTCATATGAATTAAAAACAATGTTTATATTCAATGCAAATTTGATAGTTTATACTCATTTGTCTTTTCCTTAAAAATGGAACAGAAAAATTATAGAAAATCTGTTTTTATCACTGTGCAAGGTAACATTTGTAAAAATGTTTCTGTTACCACTGTTTCTATTAAGATACTTTACACATTTCTCAGTCCATAAAAACACAATAAGTGAAAAAAAACTCGTTGTTGTAATTAATTCTCTATCTCACAATGAGTAGCTGTCTACATTCTAAATTATTTGTGCTTTTTGTGTATTGAATGGAAGAAAATTATAAACCCRTGTCTTCCCAAAGAGAACTTTTCCTTGTATCTAACTCACAGGTTTTAAAAGGTTTCCAAAGTAATACTAAGCAAATATCTAAGCAGCCTAGATTTTCAGAATCAGAGAGAGTTAAATATCTTGTTTTATTAAGAAAGTCAAATTAAGTCATCAAAATAATTTGTCGATTTTGAAGTACTCAATACTTAACAATTTTGTCTGTTCAGAAAGATGTGTATTATCACAAATAACCTTAAATGTTGTCACCTTCAATAATACAAAATAGATATGTTTGAAATAAGAAATAATGAATAGTGATCAGATTCTATGTTTTAAGTAACTTAATATATGTTGATGATTCCAAAGTACAATGAATGAATGTAACATAGAAGCACTGTCAATAATCTTGGCAATTTTTCTTCTTTTGGTTAAGTAAATGCTTAGGCAAATGGATTGAACTAGAAAATATCATCCTGTGTGAGGTAACCTAATCACAAAACAACACACATGGTATGCACTCACTGATAAGTGGATATTAGCCCSAAAGCTTGGAATGCCCAAGATATAATTTATAGACCAGATGAAGCTCAAGAAGAAGGAAGACCAAAGCGTGGAAGGTTCAGTCTTTAGAAGGGGAGTACAATACTCAAAGGAGGAAATATGGAGAAAAAGTGTGGAACAGAGCCTGAAGGAAAGACCATCCATAGACTTCCTCAACTGGGAATCCATCCCATGTACAGACACCAAACCCAGACACATTTGTGGATGCCAAGAAGTGTTGAAAGGAGCCTGATATAGCTGTTTCCTGAGAGGCTCTTCATATAGCTAAAAGGGGCAGGAAGTCAAAGAATAAAACAGTACACAGTTCATTATATTTAGAGATAATTTTCATAATAAAACAATAGGCTATTATTGCTAATAATATTCTGATTAAGATACATCTAATTGATGGAACTTTTAATGTACCTATCAGTAAGAACTTCTAGGTTTGGAATACAAGTATGCATTTTGGATTACAGAGAAAGGCATATGTGCTTGTCTCGATCCAATTAACTTGTAAAACATAGAAACCATCCATGTTAATGTAATCAGAGTATTTGCAATAATAGAAAGACTAATGAAATCAAATGGATTAGATACCTCCATGACAATTCCTTTGGTGATGTTATTGGTAAAATCATGTGTGAATCTTCAGTTTAGTCTGACTAGCACATACCAGAAGTTTGCAAACAGCATTTAGTAAGGATATGTCATCTTATACCAATAATAATAGTTTACAATCACTGAATTGTTTTCAATAATACTAACTGTCCTATATTTGTCAAATGTTTCCATATAAACATCTTTAAATTTTCAGTTAGGCCAATGCTTCTTATTCAAAGCCTTAGGGTGTACCATTTAGGGCACAGCATGACTTCTAATTCAATGCCTTGCTTTCACTAGTAATGAGTATTACAGTCTTTACAATTGTTTTTATCTCTTTTTTCATTTTTCTCATGTCACTCATAGTTATTTCTACACAATGGATTTTTGTGTAGCTAAAATTGCTTCCAGGGTCCCTTTGACTCACTTCACAGAATGTTTTCCATGTATAARTGTCAGAGAAGAACAGATTATTTTGACTCCATGCAGCCATAATGGAACTGTGATAGTAAATAGTCCTGAAGTGCATCATGATATTTTCATGACATTAKTTTTCCTTTCATACTGTCTCTATTAAGTACATGTGATGTTTTACTTTATGCATCTCCAGGAATTTTTGAATTTTTATCAAAATTCAGTAATTTAGAGAAATATGTATAATAAAATTAATTTTTTTAATTAAATAAAGTTTCATAGCTTGTTCCTGCGTTCAAACGATGCATAGAAAGCTCATTTAAAATAAAAGCCTCAAGAATTGCACAAATCTAGTCTGCAGTTACATACATTGACATGTATATACATATATATATGTGTGTATATGTGTGTGCATGTATATATATGTATATACATATATAATCATATAATCATACATAGGAACATAAACTGATATGTTGACTACAATATGCTTTTGGTAATAATAATAATAATAATAATAATAATAATAATAAACAAAAGTCCTTTCATATAGACACTAACTTGCAGGTCATTGACTTAGATTAACTCTATATGCCATTTTATATCAATAATAATACTGTTTACACTCATCATTGTTTTTAGCAATACCAATTTGTCAAATTTTTCTATACAAACATCTTTAAAATTTTAGCTAAGCCAATGCTCCTCATTCAAAGCCTTCTCTGTACCATTGAGGGCATAGCTTTGTTTAGCATGACTTCTAAATCAATTCCTTGCTTTCACTGGTAATGACTATTACAGTCTTCACAATTGTTTTTGTCTCTTCTTTCATTTCTCTCGTGTCACTCACAGTTATTTCTACACGATGGACTTTTCCTAGCTTCCAGGTTCCATTTGACTCACTTCACAGAGTGTCTAACAGCAGTAGGAGCAGATACCTACTTTATAAATGAATGAGGCTGATGGCAACAACTGTGAGCAGAGCCTGGTCTTATTAATAATTCAGAGAACAAGAAGAATCTGGGAAGCCTAGCAGTTAATGGGGAAGAAAATTCATATATTTTTATGGGTCCCAAGTGAAGAAATCATTAGCATGCTAAAGTTAGGAAAATCAAGACCTATAGGTATAACAAGGTAATAACATACTGCACAAATGCAGAACAGCTCCTGTTGGCTAATTTTATAAGTAATCCCAGAAAGTCTTCCTAAATATTTCAAATTTGTTTATATTTCCAAAGAGATTAAAGAGCCAGAGTAACCATAATCAAGAAAATGACTCAGACTCTTAAAATTATTATAAATTTGGATATATGAAGTTCAAATGCCAGTTAAATTTTAAGACTTGACAAAATAGCATGCTCCTATGCTGACTTGAATTTATCAATTCTCTTATTCTTTTATTTGAAAACTTAATCAGCTATTGACTTTTTCTTTAAAATGAGTATAGGAAAAACTTCTATCAGATCTGGTTTTACTGTCACTAGTTCTCCATATCTTTGCCATCTTCCTGTTTCTCCTCCTCCCCTCCTCTGTATTTCCCTCTCTCTCCTCCCCTTTCTCTCCCCTTCTTTACACCCTAGCATCCCCTTCTCTTTCTTTCCCCCATTTGATTCCTTATTCCTTTCATTTCAAAGTGTTTTAAAGTCAATCTGTGATAATTTTTACAATGTTATTTTACACTGACAAAAAAAAAATGTTATATAACCTGCCCAAAACAGGCTGGTCAGCAGTACAGTCTTACTTTCCACCAAGGAACAATGGGCGTGCTTGAGTGGTTGTATTCTGGTGGCTCTGCTCCAGGTAGGGCACTGAGATTATGAGAGAAGACTCATCTCTATACATTGGCTTCAAGATTCTTTTAGTGGTTTTTCTTTTAATATTCAAATTGAAGTAATTGAAGCTTCTGTAGAACATTCTTAGTTAATTGTAGTGCCCAAGTTTAATATTTTGTTTTTATTTAAGGATTGTTTATTTTGGTCAACATAAGTGGAAATAGTGAAGAAGAATGCTGGGTTTCCAATGGGAGACATGAAAAGGGGTGACTTGTTTTCACTCCATCCTAAATAAGCCTAAGTCAAATTGTTCTTTTTTCATATGGAAACTTACTTAGGACTCATTCTAACTATAGTATGGATATAGTCGTCTTTACTATATTAATAGATTTATTTTACAATCTTTAATATTCACCCATAAAAGACCTAAAATTTTTTGCTCGTCACAGTTTGAAGAAAGTAATCAACCTTATAGGCTGCAAATACAGGCATGTGCTAATGAGAATTTTTGAAAATAAAATGCCATTGCACATATGTTTAAAGCAAGAGATAAGAAAGTACACATCATGGAATTATGTTTTTAATATTCAACAAACAGTAAGAACTCTAGGCTGAAGGGCTTCATCGGTGTCATGGCACTTTGTTACACAAAAGGACAATTTTTATCTTTTTTTCTACCAGCTAAATCTTCCACCTGAATGTAGATTTATGACAATAGACAACCAGAGAAAGTTGGCTTTGGTCAACACACACAGAATACATGTGAGTCATATCACAAATTTTAAGGTGAATATGTGTAACTAATACTCTGCCCCACCACCAAAAATAAAACAAGGAAGGAAGAAAAACCACTTTCTAATTTTGTGGTTAATAGAACCAAAGACACTTTTCCCAGGAGATCTGAAAAGTAAACAGAAACTACCAATTGTGATTTTCTATTTCCCAATTAACCATTTCAAACACAATGTTTCTTTCAATGAAATGGAAGCTGGGAGTATATGCCCTCCTGGGAGATTGTCATGGACATCTCTGACTCCTTATAAGAAAATGCAAAAATTCAAATATTTCTCCTTGAAAATAGGTTCATTAGCTCTGAGAAGAAACTTAGAAGCTCCAATTTTGTGTCAGCATTTAAATATTTAGGAGATGATAGACTCTGCAAATATCAGTCAACAAAGAGAAGGAGTAAGGAAGGGAGAGTGGAAGGTTGGGGAATAATAATGTTGAACTTTTTAGGGACAGCCTAGACAAATGTCACTAGAGTTGGAATTATTTAACATCTTTGAACTAAAATATCTAATACTCCATTCCCATTCACAGTATTGATCTAATGAAAAGATGTTTTACAGTGATAAGAAACATCGACAGTGCAGAGGTTATTATAAAAATATAAAATTAAAGAAATTTTGTCTCTAGCCATGTAACAGGACAAGAAACATTACCTGGCATTAAGATGCTATCATTAATATAAGCATAGGCTGTCCATGCCATATGGTAAAGCTCTAAAGATAGTACAAAATATAGAGGAATTTTGGGAATGTATWAGTTCCAAAATTTTTTTAAAAAGAATAGATTTATGTTTTGTCATTCATTACTCTATATCTGACCTTTTACACAAAGAGACCTATTAGGAAAGGCAATGAGTCCTACATTTGAAATATGTGAACTATATYCTTATAATTTATTTTATTACTGAGATTATTCATTTTATTATGCATTACCAAAATACAAAATAAAACAGTAACAGCAACACAGATAGCATTTTTGTTGTGGTACATTGTTGTGGTTTGAAGATATTTGTTAGATACCTGATCTTATGAAGAAGGAAAGAATGAGGTAATTACTCTTTCAAGCCTATACTGAGATTTTGAGAAAGGAAAGTGTATATGTGTTAACATTGCAGAAGTAAAGGAAAAGGAGAAATGGTGGCCTATGCTAAATATATAGATGTGTAGTAGGAGAGACAGGTCCTGATAGTGATAGTGATTTTCAAATATGTCATTTAATATTCATATAGAAATTTTGGGTCAAATGTATATCCCCTTTCCTCTGATGTAATCATTCACATCCCCCCAAACACCATTTTCCCCTTTACACTCACATACACAGCACTGCTTTTAACAGACCTGGAGTTCATTTAGTGCTACAAGTATATACATGAGTAAGGAACCATCTGTCTCAATATATGTAGCAAGGACCACATCCATGAGTAAAACTGATTCTCTGACTTCAGTACCTGTCAGTAGCCAATCGTACTTCAATAAAGAGGGGCAGTTCATGAGCAACTTCTGACTCTAAGGTAGGATTTTGGCTGGATTGATAAGGCACAAGTCCTATGTTTCGAAATCCAAGTTTCTGTGAGATAGAATGAGCTACTGTGCTGTCATGCTACACAAATACTATTTTACTACATACAGCTTCCTCTAGTTCTTACATTTCCTCTCCTGCTTCTAAGATAATACATAAAGGAAATGAGTGGAATAAGATGCCACTTTAGAACTGCATGTTGAACAATTGTGGGTCTCTGTGCTAATTGAAGTAAATATTCTCTAATGAAGGCTGAAAAATATTAATATCTAAATATGAAGATAAGAACTTAGGAGGCACTTTATTATGATGTCCTCTTAGCAGATCGATACTGCCGTCACTATCACTCTCATTTGACCTACCCAGTTMTGGGCTTTTGGCATAGTTAACAGCATCTTGAATAGGTTCTTTCCTGTAGAGAAGCATTTAAATCCACTAAGAAAGTCACTTTTACTCCCAATATATCTGTGCCAATGTTGTGACAATGGAAATATTTTGCCAGGCTGGCCATGTTGTAGCTGAGTGCTTCATAATTAAACTGGAATATTGATGACTTTCTATCCTTCTGTAATATGCACTTTGAATGTTATTCAGTAGGAATGATGTTTATAAGATAGTATTAGCAAAAAGTACCAATATCTGTTGATTTCTATATGTTKCATTTCACCAATAAAGCCTTAGCTCCACGTTCGGAAGCTCAATGGCAATAGTCTATAATATTTGAATGAGTCTTTGGAAAMCCATGAGCAAACAACTCGAAACCTAATATTAAAATATGGAACATTTGGAAGAAGTCCTAAAGTTCTTCATGAAGAAGAAAATAATGCAACAAATATCAAAGAAATTAAGATAAGTTGTCAGGATATTTGTTGAAAGCAAACACAAATCTTCTTTGGAATCCATCAATTTTAACAATAATTTTATCACAAATTTGTATTTCTTACAAATTAATAACATATAGTTCTTAGTTCTACAAGCTGCATGAATGACACCAGAGTGTTATATGGACTTCTATAACAAGGATCTTCCTTACATTATTTAGATGGCTCTGTTCTAATCTGCAATACAACTCATAGAACTTTTGAAGCTTAAGAAAAAGGAAGACTAAAGAGTGAGTGCTTCAATCCTACTTAGAAGGGGGAACAAAATAATCACAGGATGTAGAGGGAAAAAGGGACCTGGGAGGGAGAAAGGGGGAAAGGGGGAAAGGGGTGCAGGATCAGGTATAAGAAGAGACAGGAAAGAAGTAAAGAGGATCAGGAAATTGAACAGAGGTATATAGCAGTTGGGGATGGGGAACTTGGGATATCCACTAGAAAGTCCCAGATACCAATACCAGCAAAGCAAGAGGCTCCCAGACACAATGGGGATGATATTAGTTGAAATACCCAACAAAGAGGAGAGAAAACCTGTTGAGAAACCATATCTAGAAGTTAGGCATGGCCCCAATTGAGGGGTGGGCCCAACCCACCAATCTCAAAAATATTAACACAAAATCATTCCAGTCTAAAGGAAATTCAGGGACAGAGTGGAACAGAGACTGAAGGAAAGGACATCCAAAGACTGCCCTACCTAGGAATACATTACTTCTGTAGACATGTGGAACCATGAAAGGCAGTCCGTGTTCTGATYGAGTGAGGCTTAACTTTTGGAGACCCATAGATTAATTCTACAAGGCACAGACTGTTGGCCATGCTCCCAGATACTAGGYTTCTAACAGGAGGCCCTCAATTCCAAAATCTTGGGGCAATCAACCATGTAGGGCAATGCTCCAAGCCCCTGGTATTTTGTCTGGACAATACCTCCATAGTCACCTGCCAACAGTTAGGTGTCCTCCTCCCCATGGTTATCTGACAAGTACACTATAAAAGGGGGGCTTGCCCCTCCTCTTTTGCTAGCTCTCTTCTCTTACTCTCTTGTTCTTTCTCTTGTCCCCTTTATCCCCTCTCTCCATATTCCCTTCTTCCATCTCTCCACCTGGCCATTTCCAGCCTCTATTTCTCTACCTTCTCCCTCTCTCTACAACAAATGCTAAAAACATGAACTGCCACTTTTCATCTGAACCCTTCATGCTGGAACAATGGGGCAGGTCTGCCCCTAAAGAGCTGCAAGTCTAGTCTCCTGCTTAGGCCTCCCAGCATTCCTAGCCACAGCTGCCACCAACCCTAGCCAAGCCATCAGCAGCCTCCAGACCAGACCAAAGACTTGTCCCCACAGGACCCAGCTGGAGCTACTCCTGCCCCTTTCCCTTAGGCCCTGGTCCAGATAGCTGCCTCGGAGGCCCTTATCTGGTTCTCAGTTCTTCCACAACATCTAGCACTCTCTGTGGTGTCCAAGACTTTGAACCTGTCACCCACAAGCTCTGCCCTGCTGGCTCCCCAGGTGACCCCAAGGACTGCTATTTCCCACTCCCAGAGCAGGGTTCTGYGGCTTCTCAAGGCCCGATACCCATCTGGTTTCGGTGGGAATGGGTGCAGTCCAACTACCCGAATATTAGTCTGCTTGACGTGGGTCCTTCCTCCTCTAAACCCACACAGACAACAAACCCAGASCCTACTGCCGATGCCAAGAAGCACTTGAGGACAGGAGCCTGGCGTGGCTGTTCCCTGAGATGCTCTTTCRGTGGCTGATCAATAAAAATRTGGATGCTTACAGCCTACCATAGGACTGAGAACTGGGACCCCAATGGAGGAGTTATAGGAAGGAATGAAGGGGCTGAAGGGGTTTGCAACCCCATAGGAAGAAAAACAATATCAACTAACTGGACCACCAAGAGTTTCCAGGGAATAAATCACCAACCAAAGAGTACACATGGAGGRATCCATGGCTCCAACTAAGCACATAGCAGAGGATTGCCTTATCTCGCATCAATGGGAGGGGAGGCCCTTGGTCCTGTGGTGTCTTGATGYACCAGTGTAGGGGGATGATAGAGGGATGAGGCAGGAGTTTATGGTTGGAAGGAGAAGCACCCTAATAGAGGCAAAGAGGAGTGGGCATGTGATGAGGAGGGCTTGTGGACRGGAAAGCAGCGAGATACTATATGAAATGTAAATAAATAAAATAACCAATGAAAAGGAATAGAAGGATGGAAGGAAGAAGAGAAAGAAGAAAGGAAGGAAAGAAGAAAGGAAGGAAGGGAGGAAGGAAATAAGACTTTCCATTCTCCTGTATATTTTATTAGCTATTTTAGTTGGTAAATTTTAATAGCATTTACCATTAACTCATCCATGTTTGGTGTTCCCTCCACTACCCACGCATCTGTGTTTCCTCTTAATTTTTTCCAAATACAGTTTCCCCTTCCCATGTATTCTTGGTCTTGCAATCCCCACATTAGGATGATATCCTCACCAAGAGTGTTATCCTTAAGTAAACTTATTGCTCTTCAGGTAGCTAACAAATGCTAATAACTAGTTAGAGGTGAGACTTTTTGCTCACTTCCCCTCTCCATGGTGGACTTTTGTCTGCCCCAAATATTCATAGATTGTATGCTTATTGTCACAAAGTCTATAAATTTGTGTAATTACTCTGTTCTGTCCAGAAACACTTTTTTCTTGTACTCATCCATTGGCTATGGCTCTCAGAATCTTTCTACCTCCTCTGTAAGTGTTATAACTCTGAGGGAAAAGGCTTTAAAAGTGTTACAGTTCTGAGGGGGAAATGCTTCTCCATGGTTCTGCTTTGAGGCAGAGGGGATTTGGACCAACTTACATCTCTGTTTCCATTTTTACAACAATACTTATAAAAATGCCAGAAAGCAGGGACTAATGTTAATCTATAAATGTCTCACGCCCTGGGATCTGCCTGTGAAGCTGGTAAAGAAAAAGTGTGTCAGAATGTGTCCTTCGGAGGGGTAGGAGAAGGAGGGGGATAGTTGATGTGTTTGGGGTCAAGCCAATTTGAGGAGTAAAAGATATAGAGCTCCCCACTTTAGAATAGCTAAGTGGTGTGGTATAGTGAAGCTAATAAGGTTTTCCCCCTATTCCAACAACAGATGGACAAGAAGAGCTGAGTTCCCAAAACTCAGTGGTACTGAAATGTGGCTCCAGTGTCCAGAGGAAGGAGAGGGACTACTCTGATATGTGATGACTATGTGAAGTTCCCTGTGAGAGATGACAGTGATTTGGCTAAGGGAGCCTCTCACATCTGCTCCCCAATCCCAAGTCACACATGGCCAGGTAAGGGGTTTGGCTTGAGGGTAATTTGAGTTTGGAGTTCTCATGCAAATGAGTACATGCTGCCAGTCAGTGGCCCAGTGGCCCTCCTGATGGCATTGTAAACATAGTCAGAGTGTTTATGAGGGTGTGGTCAGACTAGTGACTGTCATGAGTACATTTGAACTAGACCCAGAGGCTTTCAGGCTTTGGGAGACTGGACAGCTTCTATGACTGGCTGAAAGGCCTTTGACAGAACTGGGTATTTTCTTTTTAATTTGTTTCATATTCTCACAGCAATTTCCCATCTTTTGTTTACTCCTCGTAGTTCCTCCGTCCCCTGTCCCTTCTCCCACTCCACCTATTCTTCCTCTATTACTCTTCAGATAAAGGCTAGAATCCAAAGATATCAATCAGCTATGACAAGTCAAACCTGCCATAGGATTAAACATTTATTTTGCTATTAAAGCAAGACAATGCATCCCAGCAGAGGGACAGAATTTCAGAGGCAAAAGCAWCAGAGACCATGCCCCTCCCACTGTTAAGACTCACATTAGAAGAATAAGCTATGTAACTGTAACATATGGGTGGAGGACATGTGTCAGACCCATGTATTCTCCCATTATTGGTAGTTCAGTCTTTGTGAGCCACTATAGACACAGGTTCGATTCCGAAGGTATTCCTGTGGTGTCCTTGACCTCCCTGGCTCCTATAATCCTTCCTACCCCCTCTTACACAGGATTCTCAAAGTTCTGCTGTGTCACATTCTACTCCAATGCAAAGATCAATATTCTGTTGTGATTTCTTATTTAATTCTTTAAGAAAATATTTTTAATTCTATGCATAGAGCAGGTTATCAGTTGTACAATTCAATGAAATTAGTATGCTTATATTAAATATAAGCTGTATGCTTTTATCAAATATAAGTAGTATGATGAGATCAAAAAGAAAATATTTTTGTTCTATAAAATTTTGTATGTAAAGCCTAATTTCCATATTATACTACTTTCCATTAGTTTTCCATGTTGGGTAGACCTAAGCCTTGTCAATTGTCTCATAATGCAGCATGTGAGTATTAAAACGTTTATACATGGAAAATCTGCAAATAGCCTTGTGATTTATTATTTTGCTTGTTGCTTATTTGCCTGGGGTTAGCTTACAATATTGTAGCTTTTGATTTCCCTCCTYACTTTTTGTTTGGTTCTTTAATGACAATTATCTTAATTTTTTCTAAATTTGTTTTAATTTTATATTCATAAGCTCAAATATTTCCAAAGCTTTTAGGCAAGTCATACTTTAAACTTGAAAAATATTTCATAAAAATTTTATATTGATTTCCTGAGTTTCCAAAACACTGTAACTAATTATGTGTCTCCTTGTTTCTTTCTGTATAAGAGAATTTTACAAATTCATCATTTTGACCCAGAATCAGATTTCTAAAATATCTTTGGTTATACAAGTAATTTAAATACACTTGTGATAAAATCTCATAGTTAAGTAAAAAATTACACATGTTATCACAGATATTGATT
>BDUI01032772.1:6951-21740 GCA_002335545.1 Apodemus speciosus | reverse complement strand
CGCGCGCACACACACACACACACACACACACACACACACACACACACACACAAACTATAGCCAACCAAGGAGTGCTGAGAGTAGGTTCCATTTCTATATGAATAATTATATGTCATAACTAAAAATAAAATTCAGCTCCAATATATAATCACCATTTTTATAAGCATACTGTCCTTTCTCTTATTCATTGACTAACAACAGACACCCTTATCCCACAAGATTTCAATATTTAGGATTGAAATTAATAAGGTAATAGATTCCTTAAATATCATTTTTAAAAATACAATGGCTCTTTCAAGGTTCATGTCTTTTGCCTAGGTCAATTGCCTATTTCTTGTCATACTCCCAAGTATTATGTTTAAGTCAAGGACCTGGATTTCAGGCTCTGTATTTATCTTAAGGATTTATATTATTCTAAGTAATTTTTGTGTTAATTTTGATAAGCTGTTTAACATTCTGATGTCTCATTTACTCTGCTTCATATGCATTTCTTCTACTTTCTCCTTCAGCTAACACATGCAATCAAATATCATGGTCAGTATTTGGAAACAAACTCTAAGTCAATCCAGTTGTCACATTTTCAGTTTGCTCCTTTATATTGTACCCATCCATGGGTTTTAATATGTGCCAACTAAAGAGTCTTAACTTATTTTTCAAAGTCCTTCCAATTTTTAGTTTTTTCCTTCATTTATAAAGGTTATCTGGACTATCAATTTAACTCTTCTTTTATATTATGAATTACATAGTTCTGCAAAACTCCCATTCTTTCCTAAGAACACTAACAAACATATGCAGAAGCAGCACATTCACACTGCAGAACTAGTATAAGCTAAATAGTTTCATGAAGGAGATATATTTATATAATAAGCCAGGTGTAATTGGCTCCAAATGAGAGACAACATAGGTGAAGAACATGTGTTTTTCAGATCTGGCTTTCAACCCTAACTCCAATAATTGGTAGTTGTGGCCTCAGATCACTTTTTAAGTCTCTTTGTGCCTCTATCATCTTTTACTATTAGTAACTATAATAATGAAAATCCCATCTCTTTAATTATTATTCATTCAACTGCTAATTTCAAATTTGTAGAATCTTCAAATCCTTTCCCTTTTACAAAGTAACTATTTTCAATTGGATTTCTTCCTAGCAAAAGTTATATAGTGTACTTATTTAACTACTGTTATCATTTCTTGTTACATATATTAGAAAATATACTATTCCTAGATAAGTTTGTTTCATCTCCTTTCTTTTTCTACCAAATCTATGGCAATACTCTAGATTATGCTCTCATCATAAACACTAATGTTAAATAATGATGTATGGTTTACTTCCTCAAACAAGGCCAGACCTATTTCAATAGGTCACATCTATTTCAACAATGATACATCACCCTACCCCTCTCAAATAGTGCCATTCCCTGGTGTTTAAGCATTTACACACATGAACATATGGGAAACATTCTTATTCAAACCATCATATGGATGTTCATTATTTTCTGTGAATTTATTGGTCCATTGAGTTACAATGACATACACCAAATTTCTTTCTAGAAAGAATTGTCTACATTCAGTGGCTCATCATCCTTGCCATCCATTTACCAGGGTTGTTCATTCTTACTTTTACTGATAACTTCAATTACACTTCTCAAAATATCTTCCCACCATTATATTTATTAATAATCTTGGTTTTCATAGCCCTCTATTACTCAGAAACATTTTAGTTAGTTGATTCTGTACTCATTCTTGTTTTTTGATTTCTTTAACACCATCTGTATTAATGACACTAATATGTACTATTCATAATTGTCCATTAGAGGTCTGCAGTATCTATATACTTCCTAGATGGTATTATTAAGCTTACAGTTTTTATTATCAAAAATATTCTGATCCCTTCAGATTCTAAGTATGAAAATCTAAACAATGTTTTTAGTCCTCAGCGTCATACAAATAACTCCCTATCATTTGTGTTCACTTTTCTCTCAGATTTTCACAGACTCAGACTTAACATGATGAAATAATATGTTCTCTCTGTTAAAAGAAACTTTCTATATCTGTATTACCAGCCATGGTAACAAGACAAGATTTCTTGTGTTGGTTTGATCTTTATCTTTCATTTCATATTCATTCCACTCCATAGATTTATAAATGTATCCTAGTAGTCTACCCATTTGACTTTAAGTCAATATCACATCTTAACATATATTGCAAGACTCTTATCAAACTCTTGGAACTAATTTTTTAATCCATATCAAACCTTGTTTCTACAGAGTTATTATTTTCTTTCTGATTTCTTTTGTACATGGCATGTATAATGACAGCTAAACAAATCAGTTCTGATTACTTATATTTCTCTTTTGCAAAATAAATAATACTTGTTCGACATTTGTACTCTAAAAATGTAGCTTTTTTATCATGACATCTATAACTGAATTATCAATAGACAGCTACATGGATGGTTTTCTAACTCATCACATATTTAAAAGTAGAAAGTACTAACCCACAATTATAGCCTGCTAGTAATAGTGGCAATATTTGATGGCCCTTTCAGATGGATTGTGATATTAAGATGAAATGGAGACTCAGAAATAATGGAGAGATGTCTCAATAAAAACTATCATTAGTGTGCCATTAGATGTGAAGTTGACAAGCACATTACACTCAACAGCTAGTACATTGGATGTTTCAACTTGAAAGATGTCAGAGATAGATTGCAATTCTAATCTCTGCTTTCATTTAGTTCCAAAAAATATTCCACAATTCTATTCCAGCATTTAAATGTGGGTTTTTAACTGAGCCTAATGATATGCCATTGGTTTCTTTCTCCTACAAATGAAGAAGATCTTTGGATACTGGAAAAGAGCCAAGTTCTTGGCAGTTCTTCTAAAAAGCCATTTGCTCTTAAAACACTAAGTGTTATAAATCATCATGTTTTGCCCATAAAATTATAGGTTTAAGATGTTCAAGATACTGAATATGTCAGTCTTCTGTTGCCAAGTCAAGACTAACACTCCTATATGTTTTGTTTTCCCTTATGAGTGAGTGCACTTCACCATGAAAAAGGTTACTGTTACTTTTTAAATATTTCTAAGGAGTGAATGTAAACAAATGCATTCAAAAGACTTTTTTAGGTTTAGTTTCATAAGTTCAGGACCTAAAATTAACTAAACTAGTATATAAATGATATTCAAGACTATAAGTTTTAGCTATGATTTGTTCCACATGGAGCTTGTGCCACATCAGGAATCATCTAAATGAATATTCTGTAGTCTTATTATTAGTAGACAAAATGAAAACTGACAAGAGAACTCAAAGTTCACATCTGCAGCATAGATTTTAGCACCAAGTTTAGAATTTTTTCTAGAAAGATGTAGCACATAAATGAAAACCATCTCACACTTTGTTCATCAGTAGTGAAATTATGAATGAAATATTATATTCATGTATGATATTTACTCTTCCATTTGGAGTAAAATTGAACATTTTTATTCTGCTTATGAAAAGTTTACACTTTTTCATTAGTTTAGTTTATTATTTTTTGTTAATTTCTCAAGGATGACCTAAATGCAAGTTTTCACATTCTATCCCTAACTTATCCTGCAAAACTTCATATTTGCTACAGAACTTAAAATACTCTCCCTCTTTACTATAATCAAATGCTTCACCTTAATGTTTTTATAAATCTGAATTTTTGGTTTTAAAGTCTGTTCTTAAACTAAAAATTTTAATATAAAATTATTTTAACCCTTTATTTTTTGTGAATACATTTACCCCTAAATGCCTTCCTTTAATACTTATTAGTAGAGTATCATAAATTTTGTCAGATTTTGTGGTTTTATGTTAATTTCTTTCCAAATATTTTAAATTTACTATTTATTTCCTTTTAAGCCGATTATTGTTGAATATTGTATAGTTTAACTTAAATAGGTGTCTGTGAATTTACCTATTTCATAAAACTAGGTTGCAGATATTGAAATGTGGTCTGCTAGTCAGCCTTCAAGGTGCTATACATTTTGTTGGACAACAATTTCCATCAATCATGTTCCTGACTGTAGGCCCTGTTTCAGGCTTCCAAAAAAAGTTAGATTAAAAAATATTAAATACACAGAGATTGTTCAAGGGAAAACTTCTCATTTTATGCCTTATCCGACTTAAGGGTAAAGAAAATAGTAAATTCAATAGGGTCATTGTTCCCTTGTCATGAAACTAGAAACTATTTGGCAAAAACACAAGTTTATATGCATGTGCATGTGTACATGAATGCATTGAATATCTTTTTACACAGTTCATCATACATGGAGAACTCAGTAGTCAATGCCAAGTGTCTTCCTCTGTTGATATCTAGAGTCTCTCACTTAACTTAGAGCTCACTTTAACAAACGCCTCTGGTCAGCTAGCAACCAGAAACTGAGGAATCTATCTCTGTTTCCTCAAAGCTGAAATTACACGAGTGCCAGTGCACTGAGTTTTGTAGCAGTTGTTTTGTTTTGTTTTGTTTTGTTTTGTCTTGTTTTGTTTTGTTAGCATGGATGCAGTTCTCAATGCAGGACCTCACGCTTGTATAACAAACATTGTACTGGCTGAGTCAACTTCCAAGCCTTTGCAGAATAGGCAAGAAGTAAGTGGCGCTAAATGAACAAAATGTTAAAAAGGAAAAGCATGACCAATGATTATGGATTCCTATGCTTTAAAAGTGAAGGAGGGATTCCTGACCCTATTATTGAGATTATGGAGTGCTCACAAAAGGACAGAGCATGACCATACTCCAGAAGACCCAGCAAGCAGATAAAAGGGTCAGATGCAGATATTTGCACCCAACCAATGGACAGAAACAGCTGATCCCTGTTGTTGGATTAGGGAAGGCTGAAAGAAGTTGAGGAGAAAGACAACCCTGTAGGAGGACCAGCAGTCTCAACTAAACTGGACCCCCGAGATCTCTCAAACACTGGACCACCAAACAGGCAACATATAGCTGGGGCTGATATGAGGCCCCCAACAAACACAGAGTAGAAAACTTCTGTGGTGTGTGTTCATTCCAAGATGATGCACCTAACCCTCAAGAGACTGCATTAATTGATTGATTGATTGATTGATTGATTGACTGATTAATAATAAAAAGTAAAGGAAGGATAATATGATAAAATGGCCAAAAAGCACCTAAAGAAATGTTCAACATCCTTAGTCATCAGGGAAATGCATATCAAAACAACCCTGAGATTCCACCTCACACCAGTCAGAATGGCCAAAATCAAAAACTCAGGTGACAGCAGGTGCTGGCTAGGATGTAAAGAAAGAGAAACTCTCCTCCATTGCTGGTAGGATTGCAAGCTGGTACAACCATTCTGGAAATCAATCTGCATTTCCTTGGAAAATTGTACATAGTACAAACTGAGGGCCCAGCTATACACCTCCTGGGCATATAGCCAGAAGATGCCCAACATGTAATAAGGACACATGATCGGCTACGTTCATAGCAGCCTTATTTGTAATGGCCAGACACTGTAAAGAAGTCAGATGTCCTTCAACAGAATAATGGATACAGAAAATGTGGTACATTTACCACAATGAAGTACTACTACTCAGCTATTAAAATCAAAGATTTCATAAAATTCCTAGGCAAATGGATGGAACTAGAAAATATTAGTGAGTGAAGTAACTCAGTCACAAAAGAACCCCTATGGTATGCACTCACTTATAACTGGATATTAGCCCAAAAGTTTGGCACGCCCAAGATACAATTCACAGACTATATGAACCTCAAGAGAAGGAAGACCAAAGTGTGGATGCTTCAGTTGTTCTTGAAAGGGGGAACAAGCTCCTGTTAGCAAGCACTTCTTGGATCCACAATAGTCTCTGGATTTGGTGACTGTATATGTGTCTCTGGATGGTCTTTCCTTCAGTCTCTACTCCACACTGTCTCATTATTTCCCAGGAGTATTTTGTTTTTTATGCTGTCTCCTGAGATGGTCTGCTAGAACCTGACAAGTACAGATGCTCACATCTAACCATTAGACTGAGCACAGGGTCTCCAATTGAGGAGTTAGAGAAAGGACTGAAGGAACTAAAGGGGTTTGCAACACCATGGGAAGAACAACAATATCAACTAACCAGACCCCCAGAGCTCCCAGGGACTAAAACAACCAAAGAGTACATGGAGCAACTAATGGTTCCAGCTGCATATGTAGCAGAGAATGGGCTTGTTGGGCATCATTGGGAGGTAAAGTCCTTGGTCCTGTGAAGGCTGGATGCCCCAGTGTAGGGGAATACCAGGGTGGAGAGGCAGGAGTGGGTGAGGAGGTAGGGGAGCAACCTCATAGAAGCAGGGGAAGGGGAGATAGGATAGGGGGTTTCTTGAGGGGAAACCTGGAAACGAGATAACATTTGAAATGTACATAAATAAAATATCCAATAAAATTAATTAATTAATTTTAAAAATGTGCTCTACATAATAGAATCTTCCTTTAACTAAAATGTTTATTGTAACAGCCTTGCAAATAAAAATATCATGATGTGAGTTAGCTAAACCCAAACTCCATACATCTCAATTAATTCCTATACAGTTAGAATAGTCATTCTTAATTCTAAACCCAGACTCCATACATCTCAATTAATTCCGATAAGTTAGAATAGTGAAGTCATGGAGTTTCATATTGGATTTTATATTTTTACTAACAATTATTTCAGTGTGCTATCCTCTACAATAATTTTGGGAACAGTCTACCCTTAGAAGAAGTATCACTGCTTAAAATTTTTCAACTCTATGAGCTTCTATAAAAATGAAAGTGAGTCAGTAATACATACACAGGAGCAGAAAAAGAACAGTTTGATTACTTGGTACACAGGTCAGGTCACAGAGTTCCAGCACCAGTAAATAAGGGAATACCTTTGCACCAATGCAAATGTGCTAAATAGCTAATCTGCAGAAATAAGTGTCATATGGTACCATTTCTTATGATTCTACAAATTTATACTTAAGTGGCTTTAATTAGAAGACATTTTGTAGGTTTTGCTTCCTTGTCCAAAATTTTGTGATTAGGCGGGAAGATACAATGGGCTGAAAGAGAAGAATGTGGGAGGTTTCAGAGGGAGGAAAAGGAAGGAGGTGAGGAAATTATATTTTAACTAACATTAAAAAATGTTCATATACATAAAAATTTTCATATGGATCTTAGTGTGTGTGTCTTCATTTATCCTCCATTAGTATATTAAAAATATTTTTCAGCAATTTGATTCTGGAAAAAATTATCCGCTGCTCTAGGAAACGTATAGTGTTGTTTGAATGAGAATAATACTCACATGGCTCCTAGGTATGAATGATTGCTTCCCAGCTAGTGAACTATTTAGGAAGAATTAGGAAATATGACCTTGTTGGAAGTGGTGTCTCACTTGTGTGTACACTGAAGCTTCAAAACTCCATGTCAGACTGAATCCCTTTTTCTGTCTGCTGCCTGTGAATCTGATGGGACCTCTCAACTCCAGCTCCAGCAACATACAGAAAGAAGACAGTGAGTCAAAGAAAAGATTTTAAAGGGAATGGTTTAAAAGTGTATGTGACTTTCCAATCTATAGACTTATCTGAAAATATTAGTATGTATGAACATTAACATATTGTATACTGTTTATCCTAATATTACATCCACATGCAATTCATGTATAAAATCAAGAAGAACTTCTAAGACAATGTATAAATTCAATCATGTCTGACATTGTGACTGAAGATCATGCTATTGATTTGAGTAAATTTATTAGAGCTCTCTCAGTGAAGCATCTCTCGGCAAGACTAAAGTACAAAATAGTGTTTTCCGTGTGTGTGTGTGTGTGTGTGTGTGTGTGTGTGTGTGTGTGTGTGTGTCACAGAAAAAACATACCTCATAAATGGAAGACCATAAATGTTAATTTTAAAACTAGTCTTGCTGGGACTAGATGCCCCAGGGTGGGGTGATACACAAGGGGGCCTCCCATTTCTCTGAGCACAATGGCATGAAGTAATGGGGGAGGGCATTTGTAAGGGCAGGACTAGGAAGAGAGGAGGGAGGTAGACTCCAAAAGGTATGTAAAGTGATACTAAATAAACTATGGAAAATAGTAACTAACAATGTTACTTGCCAAAGAAGATATAAATTTTTGATGTTACATAATTCCACTAATAATATTGAAGCCTTAAAACAGAATGAGTTAAGTAAAGATATAATTAAAGATCCTTTACAATCATTGTATGCAGTTTGCAGCTCACAGTTTTCCTTTAATTAAACTCCATTTGCTCTATTAGGCTATTTAAATTGTACAGAATATGATGTTCTATGTAATGCTTTTAAAAATAATATAGGATTCTGCTAATTCTTTCATTCAATATTACTGTTCTGTTAGCACAATGAAATGGCAGAGAAAAACATTTTTTGCTGCTTTCTTAGCAGGATGAAGTATTTAATACATGCAAAACATGAACAGAAAGTGAATTGTAATAAAACTTTCTGTAAAGATATCCAGCATCCTTATTTCCTGTAACACATCATGTTTTAGAATCCTAGAATTTGCTTGAAAAGATTTTAGTGCCCCTCTAAACCTGCAACCTCTTATCCAAAGCCTGCTTTCATCTCTGAGGGGATGGTATAAACAAGATCATCAGAAAAGAGGACTCTGTCATAGTTAACCACAATAGACAATATGCATTTAGAGTGCCTTCAAGGGTACTTGGTACACTTCAGCACTTCAAATAGTGACCTAGCAAACTAGAGAATGGCTAAGTGGGCAAAGGTGCAATCAAGGTGATGTATGTCTAGTAATTATGGGTGGAGAAGGGAGAGCTTGCACCAAGGAGCACTGAGAAAGCCACAGCCTCCTGCTGAGGTGAGATATTTGAGGTCAAAAATAACTAAGTTTGAGGTCAAGTATGGTGATGAGAGATTTTTCAGAGCCTCCTTCTCCTTATAAATCTCACATTTGTTTTATAATTTTATCTTTATTTTCATTTATTTCCTCTCCTGTTTCTTCCTATTTATTCCACTGTTAGCACTGTCTTTTATATAGCTTTCTCTATTCTTTGTAAGTCAACTTCGCCTTTGATCTTTAGCAGTCAACACAATTTAACTTAGTTGGGAGATGGGAAATCAAACTGAACTTGACACTGATCCTTCTCTGAAATTCCAAATGACCTTCAAGACATCTAAGATGTATGACTCAATGTATCATGTGAAAATATTGGAGGAGTGTTTACTGAGTCTTCTAGAAATGCTTGAGTTCTCAGTGCCCTGAGACTTGCCCCTGAGCAGATCAATTGTCAGAAGGGAACAAAGTGTTTCAAATTTCTGACATCCTGCCCTTGCTGCAGAATATATGTCAGTCGATATCCTGGCATAAAAGCCTGAAGCTCTTAAATTGGAATTTCCAAGTTCTGTTCTTGTTTCAAATGCTGTTTCCATGATAATAACTTAGGGTGCAATTTTTCCCTTCTGGAACTCAATTTTCTAATATAAATTAAGAGACTTGTTAGGGAATGAAAGTAATTGTCCATTCCATTGGGAATTACCTCTAAGAGAAAGTAGATTGTGGGACACAAAGTTCAGAGGGATTCTAAGAATAAAGGCTCAAGGTTGTCAACAATGTCACTGGACATGGTCATAACTGCAACCTGTCATTTTAAGTAATACAAGTCATTGAAAACACTAGATTTGGAGTCAAAAGTTTCTAGATCCAGTGATCAACTTCATAACCATTAACTTGCTACTCAATATACTGAAGCCTCATTTTCTTTAACAGAAAAAAATACATACTGCATAATTACTATTCTTCTTGCCATAACAAAATATCTGCAAAAACAATTTAAAGAGGCAAAGGTTTATTTCCATTCACAATTGGAGGATACAGTCAATGATGATAGGGAAGGTATCATGGCAGGAGCAGTTAAGCTTATTATATTGCATCTACAACCAAGAAACAGCAAAAGTGAAATTCTGGTGGTTAGTTCATCTTTTTTTTCCTAAATCTAGAAACTCCACCTATATAATACTGCCACCCACAATTAGGGTGGCTCTGCCACCTCAATTAACATGATCTAGATAGTCCTTCACAGATATGCTCAAAGGTTTGTTCTCATGGTAATTCTAAGTTGCATCAAGTTGACAATCATGAATAAGCCTCACACCCACCTTTTGCAGATACTATAAATAATATAGTAGTAATTCTTACAATGTTTATAAAACATTTTCATTGTAATGAAATCACACAGTACATACAGAAACCTTTCTTCATACAAACCCATAGAAAGAAATAGCAAAATACCTGCCATATGCAAAAGACCTGGAAATAGTTTCCTTTTTAAAAAAATTGGATATTTTTCTTATATTATAGATCTTGATTATGGTTGCACTTCCCTTCACTACTGAGATAGAAAATAGAGAAGAGTGTGAAGTGCAGGAAATATTTCTGTAGAGACTGTAGATTAGCATATAAGAAAAACAAAACTGTTAGCAAAGAGGAAAGCTAGAACATCCCCCAATTTTGGAGGCTGACTATAACCCACAAGAGCCACAGAAAATATATAAGCATACCCCAAAGTAGTTGAAGGTAATGGTGGTATGTAATGATAAAAAAAACCCACAACCTGGGTAGAGAAAGAAACAAAACAAAGCAAAACAAAACAGAAAAATAAAATGAAAAAAAAAAAAAAACAATGGGAAAAAGAAAAAAAGACAAAGCACAGGAAACACATACATCAATAACATATAATGAGCTAAAAATGAGCACTGAAAATACAATATGATTTTACAATGAGGTATAGTGTTGGGCTGCCTATCTGTGTTGCAGGTGGGATGCTCAAATGCTACTGCCAATGGGAATTAGCTCAGGAGAGGCAGAACAGTCTGCAATATGGGTTCCAGTCAATGTATTCCCCAGGTGAGGAACAGCGGGATCTGTGACAGATGTTGTGGGTGGGTCCTGTTCTCTACTGGCACTTTACTGGGAGTTGGAACCTGGGGTCTGTGCTTCTCCTCAGGGTGTCTACATGCCAGACAGAGAGTGGATGGCTGAACCTGGGACAAGGGGGCAGAATCTGGTTTGGTTCTGAGTGAGTGCCAAGAATTTTGAGGGGCTAGGTAAGAAAAGGCTGTTCCAGATTTAGGAAAGGAACTTTATGACCAAAGGCCTCCCAATGCCCCATCCTGTGTTGATCTTTTATGAAGAAGGACCTTGCTTGTCTAGAATGTTTTATTTGATGGCAAATGTAAATACATACACCATACTCATGGTGAACCAGGCATTAAATACCTTTTGCAGTAAAGAATGCTCCGAAAGGGAAGTTCACTGGATAAACAATTGGAGCCTATCTAGATACAGCATTAGCATAGAAAACTCCAGGTTTTTATGCTATGTGACTAACTGTTGTGGTCTTTTTAGTGGGGTGTCAAGGTTATATGTTCCAGATCAGGTAGTTTCACAAGGAGCTGGCCCCACACCTACAGTACTCAATTCTGAGATTCCCTGGGGTTTGAGTCTTCTAAACCTTACTAGCTCTTCTTTCTAGTGGCACATTCCACTTGCCCCACAGTACCTTACTAAACAGTCTTGAAAAGATAAAACACAAATGGCAAAGAAATAAATTTTAATTTTTATTGGTTATTTTATTTATTTGCATTTCAAATGTTATCTCTCTTCCCAGTTTCCCCTCCATATGACCCATATCCCTTCTGCCTCCCCTGCCTCTATGAGAACACTCCCCCATGCACCTACACGCTCCTGCCTCAGCACCCTAGCATTCCCCTATCCTGGGTCATTGAGATTTCACAGGACCCAGGGGCTCCCTCCCAGTGATGCCAGATAAGCTAATCCTCTGCTCCTACAGTCCTTACTCTAACTTTCCACTGGGGTCCTTGCTCTCAGTCTAATGTTTGGCTGTGAGCATTCACCTCTGTATTGGTCAGGCTCTGGCATAGTCTTTCAGGCAACAGCTAAACTGGGATCCTGTCCATAAGCACTTCTTGGCATCAGCAATAGTGTCTCAGTTTAGTGTCTACAGATGGGATGGATCCCTAGGTAGGGCAGTCTCTGGATGGTCTTTCCTTCAGTCTCTGCTCCACACATTGTCCCTGCATTTACTTTTGTCAAGAGGAATTCTGGGTAGCAGAAGGGGAGGGGGAGACAGGAGTAGCCACTAGAAAGTCACACATGCCAGGAACCCAAGAGGTTCCCAGTACCCAACAGGGAGGACACTAGCTAAAATACCCAACAAAGACAAGATAGAAGACCATATCCAATGGACAGGCATGGCCTCAGGTTAAGGAATGGGGCCACTCACCAACCTCAAAGAAACACTTTTGAAATAAGTTCAGTGTCCTGAGTCATCAGGAAAATGAACATTAAAACTTTTGAGATTTCATCTTGCCATAGTAAAATTGGCCAAGGTCAATAAAACAAATGACAATAGATGCCAGGGAAGTGATAAGGAAATGGGAATTCAATTCATTGATGATGCTAGTTCAAACTCATACAGCCTCTATGGAAATCAGTGCTGCTAATCCTCAAAAGATAGAAATTCCCACCCTGTCTACTTTCCCGCCCAGGTCCCTCCCTCATTCCTTGTTGTGGATGGGCCTGTGACTACTCTTGTGAACCAATCCCGTAATGAATAAAGCAGCCGATCACTGTGAGTACATACCATGCACATCCTTTTGTGTCTTTGTTACCTCACTCAGGATGATATTTTCTAGTTCTATCCATTTAGCTGATGTCTTCTTTCTTAATATCTGAGTAGTATTCCATTGTGTAAGTGAACCACATTTACTGTATCTATTCTTCCGCCGTGGAACATCTGGCTTCTTTCTAGCTTCTGGATATCATAAACAAGGCTGCTATGAACATAGTAGAACAAATGACCCTGTGAGGCATGTTTTGGGTATATTCCCAAGAGTGGTATTGCTATGTCTTAAGGTAGATCTGTTTCCAATTTTCTGAGACAGGGGGAAGGAAGAACGGAACCTGATCTGGTCTTGGTTAAGGGAAAAGGACTGAAGCACTGAAAGCCAGCAGAAAGAATGGAAACAGGCAACCATGTGAGGTAGGAGGTTAGGCTACAGAATGTACCAGAGGTTGACCCTGTAGGAGGACTAGCAGCCTCAATTAACCTGGACTTCAGAGATCTCTCAAACATTGGACTACCAACCAGGCAGCATACACCAGCTCATATGAGATCCCTAACACATATACAACAGGGAACAGCCAGGTCTGGGTTAATTCAGAGAAGATGCACCTAACTCTCAAGAGACTGGAAGCCCTAGAGAGGTTATAGGTCTGGTGGAGCAGGTGGTGGGGATATCTTCATGGAGACAGGGGTACAGCAAATAGGTATGGGATGTGTAACAGAGGGTCGACAGGGAGGGGAATAAAATCTGTAGTATAAATAAATAAATAAATAAATAAATAAATAAATAAATAAATAGTCTTAGCAAATAAAAGTTAAAAAAAAGCTAGAAATCAATCTATTCCAAGATCCAGCTCTACTACTGTTTGACATATATCCAAAGGACTCTAGACCATACTGTAGAAGTACCTGTTTATCCATGTTCATTGCCACTTTATTCATAATAGCCAGAAACTGAAAACAGGCTAGATGCCCATCAACTAATGAATGGAAAATGAAAATGTGGTACATTTTCACAATGGGATACTGTTGAGTTCGGTAGCTATCTGCAGCTACCTCGGACTGGTTCCTGCAAGAGAAACTTATGGGATGGATCTGTAAGGTGGCTCAAAAGAATTGGGTCAAGGAGACATTGCCTTTCAAGACCCAAATTTTAATAAATGTAACCCAATATATAGTCTGGAAGATTCCCCCCCTCCAGGCATGGGGTGGAGTCTTGGGATCTTGTTGACTCCTGATCTCAGCAGGTAGTTGGCTTCAGGATGCTTCCTCGGTTTCCAGGTGAGGCTGGTTTGTTCTAAATAGAACAAAGGGCCAGGAAATTCAGGGGCTGAGCAGAGCAGAGGCCAAACTGCCTAGCTTGAATGCTAAAATGGGGGGAGGGACAAGATACCATTCAGCTATTATGAAAAATGAAATTTTCTGTAAATGGATAGAGTTAGAATCAATTATCTTTTGTGAGGTAACCTAGACCAGGAAAGAAAAACATTACATGCCATAAGGACATCTTTCATGTGGATGATAGATTTACACTGTTAGCTTAGAAATCTTAATAGTTGTATCAGAGTAGGGGTGCAGAAATATCAAAAATGTTAGTGTGTATTTGTAAAAAAAAAAAATCTTTAAAGGAAAATGCCAAAATTGCATTCATGTAACCCTAACAAAAAGTCTGTATCTAGGCTAGCAATATTTTGACATGTGCTCTATATAGATGTGTCAGTGCCATAGATCTTCTTCCAAATAGATGTTTGTATAGATCTTGAAATGTCCATATCACCATATGTACTATAAGAAGATATCAGCAGATGTTGGCGAGGATGTGGAGAAAGAGGAACACTCCTACAGTGCTGGTGGGACTGCAAGCTGGTACAGCCACTTTGGAAATCAGTCTGGAGGTTCCTCAGAAAACTGGACACGATACTTCTGGAAGACCCAGCCATACCACTCCTGGGCATATATCCAGAAGACTCCCCAGCATGCAATAAGGATACATGGTCCACTATGTTCATAGCAGCCTTATTTATAATAGCCAGAAACTGGAGGGAACCCAGGTGTCCCTCAACAGAAGAATGGATACAAAAATTGTGGTATATATACACAATGGAGCACTTATTCAGCCATTAGAAACAATGAATTCATGAAATTCTTAGAGAAATGGATG
>BDUI01032767.1:9699-22237 GCA_002335545.1 Apodemus speciosus | reverse complement strand
CATTTTTAGCTCCTAGATGGTTTTGTTCAATTCCTTCACCTGTTTGGTTGTGTTTTCCTGTAATTCTTTAAGGGATTTTTGTGTTTCCTCTTTAAGGGCTTCTAGCTGTTTACCTGTGTTTTCCTGTATTTCTTTAAAGGAGTTATTTATGTCCTTCTTAAAATCCTCTATCATCATCATGTGATGTGATTTTAAATCAGAGTCTTGCTTTTCTGTTGTGTTGGGGTATCCAGGGCTTGCTGTGGTGTGAGAACTGGGTTCTGATGATCCTATGTAACCTTGGTTTCTGTTGGTTATGTTCTTGCCCTTGCTTCTCACCATCTGGTTATCTCTGGTGTTAGCTGGTCTGGCTGTCTCTGACTGTGGCTTGTCCCTTCTGCAAACCTGTGTATCAGTACTCCTGTGAGATCAGTGATCTCTGGGAGGAATTTGGGTATAGAGAGCTGTGGCACGTGGTCAGTTCCAGTGTGCAAAAGGAAATCAGAAGGATCCTGTTCCTGTCTGTTCCTTGGTTCTTGTTTCCTGATGGCTCTGGGTGTGTCCCTCTTGGGCCAGGAATTTGAAGAGATGTTGCGGTCTTACCTGTGCTCACAGGTGTGTCGGCACTCCTGGGAGACCAGCTCATTCCCAGAGGTATTTGGGTCTGGAGAACTGTGGCACAACATCAGCTCTGGGCTCAAATGGAAACGGAAAGGTTCCTAACGGCTATTTCTTAAAAGGTAAATAGTTTGTAGATGATGGAAGGGTCTTGCTCCCAAATCTCAATGGTCCTCACCATGAGTCACATATAGGGACCTGCCAAATGTTCCAAACACCATCCCCATCTGCCTTAGACCCCTATAGTGTCATTAGGTCTTCTAGATTATATGGTTCATGTGGCGGAGAAGCCTGGACCCTTTGAAAAACTTTCTCCCTTTCCAAATTTCACCCAAACCTAAGAGCTTTCTGAATTACTACATGAATGGGCTAGAGTAAGATACTCAAGTGAGGAATGTGCTACATAGAAAATCCAACTATCACTACTAAGCATTCTGATTCCTTTTCTGTGGTGAGAGAAAACAGGTGCAGCAACCTTTTCTCACTTCAGAAGGAATGTGTTTGCATGCTGTGCCGTGTTGGACTTTTTACTGAGGTAGAAGGCCCACGAGTTTGGCTCATATTTATTTTCCCTCCTCTGATGCACATATACTTTACCTACAGGTTCAGAGTGGCTGCAGCTTCCAATTGGTTAGGATCAATCAGCACAATGTTATCAATGTGATTGAAGAGACAGGTGATCAAAATCTCAAAACCACTAAGTTATGACACAAGGATAAGAATTAATATACCCCTGAGGTAGAATGGCAAAAGGTGAACCAGTCTTGCTAGCTAAGAGCAAATTGCTTCTGTTGTCCCTATGGACAAATATTAAGGAAAAACAAACCCCTCTCACAACATTTGTAAGATCAACATCTTTATCCTAAGTACCAGGAAATGTGTTAATCTGATCAAGTAAGGCAACCACATCTGGTATAGAGCTGTAATTGGAGCTACTACTTTATTAAGTTTGTGAAAACTAACTGTTATTATCCACAATACATCTGTCTTTTGCATAGGCCAAATAGGAGACTTAAAAGGGAATGTGGTGGGAATCATAGTCCCTGTATCTTTCAAGTCTCTGATGGTAACACTAATGTTACCATCTCCCTAATAATGCAATATTGATATTGGCTCAATCTATTCTCTGTTAAGGCAATTTCAATGGCTTCCATTTGGCCCTTCAGAGTGTAATTGCCTGTGGGACGGCAAACCATGCCAGGAAGCTTGGTAGAGAGAGCAGGATGAGACCCTGGGAGCTCACACCTGAGATGGGAGGTGCCTCCCTGCCAAATTCCTGGCCTGGAACACGTGTCACACTTCTCACATAAGGAACTAGGACCCAGAACAGAGTTCTCCATGCTAATGAGGTACCTAAAGGCCCCCTAGAGTTTGGCCAACAATTTCCTGGATGTTCCTCCCTGCAAAAGTATTTAATCTCTGGTCCACCGTGAGATTAAGGTATGCATCCATTTTCCCACCCCCCCGAACAACCAATAAACAGTGTGGAACTAAGACCGTCTTTTTCATCCACCACTGCCATGAGGAACAAGGAAAAGGCCTTTGCCTACAGAGCTGTGTTGCTACTTTGTTTCCAACCCAATTCCCTGGTAAAAGAAATCTCAACTCAGTCAGTACCAACACAAGCAATAAGCCTAGACTGGGCAGATCTCCCACTACACTGCTCGATTCCCATCTATATTATCTCATATAACTTGCGGTTTCTCTAGGCCATGAGCTTCTCTCTTTGCAGCCTCTTTGTAGATCCCTTGTATCAACTCTCTCTCCAGTTGATGCCAGTGGCCCCTCCCTTAAACTCCTAGCTCCTCCCCCATCCTCCTGTCCAATCATTGGCTCAAGCCTTTATTTGAAAAGATAAGGTTGGGAGAAGGTTCACAAGGCAACTCCTCATCTGCAGCCTCTGGGGAGTGGAATTAGCATCAAAATACAAGCCCAGGGCTATCTACAACAAGCTATAACTTAAATCTCCCATAGAAGGCCCCTCTGTGCTTCCAGCCTACCACCACCAAGCTAAGAACAATCACTGCTGAGCTAAGAGAGTGCCTAAGCCCCACTAGATGCCTTCCTTAGCCTGCAGGACCCTGTCTTTGCTCCCAACTCCTCCTGACTAGGGGTTTGGGAGCCTCCAGTCCTGGCCTCCTTGTGGGCCTGTGGATCCCACAATCCTTTGTTCCTGACTCCTCTGTGTGGCACCCCAGGGACAACTGGGTGCCCAGGGGTTTTGGAATCCCAACTTTGGCTTTCCAACATCTCAGACTGCATTTTCCCATGCCTAGAGTGGCTTCTTGGTGCTTCCTTAAAGCCCAGCACCTGGTGGCAGCATGTGGAGACAGTCAAGCAGCTCCCTGCATTTTGCCTCCTAAGAGGCTGCACCTATGGCAGGCAAAACGTGGACCCACAATTGCTCTTATTCTGAAGGTCAGTGAATCTACTCTGTCAATTCTAAGTATATCTCTTGCAATTATGCATTTGGAGCCTGGGGAAGTAACCACAGAATGGGTTAGTAAACCCACTGGACTCACAGTGAATTAGAATTTGAATAAATCTCCTCTTGTCGTCTCATCTTAAGACCCTACTATGACAGAAGGATCACAATGCAGTTTGTTATCGCCAGTGTCTAGGTGGCTCAGAAAGTTCAGATTATTTCTTTTGCCCCAGTGTGCTGTTATACTCAGAAGTTACAGTTCCCTTTGGGGAAAGGATAGGGAAAGGTTAATTGGTGAACTTTTTGTTAGTGAAGCAAATTCATTCCTCAAGGATATATGCCCTTCAAGAATTTTGGTTCTGTAAACTGGCTCAAATTTGGAAATTAGTTGCAGAGTTATGATTATATAATGCTATGATTTTTGGTAGCCTTTAACTTATTTTATGGAACTGTTTGGCTTACACTGACTGATCAAGAATTGATCTTTTTTTTATCTATTTTACTTCTGGGAAAACCATGATTAATTAAGTAGTGCTGAAGGTTTGTATAAGTTAAACTACTATGAGCTTCCTTTAGTCTATGCTGTTCATCATGGACAGTGCATCTTGTTGGGAATTGAACTCAGGACCTCTGGAAGAGCAGTCAGTCCTCTTAACTGCTGAGCCATCTCTCCAGCGCCTGATCTAAGGATTTACATTCCTTCTACCTGCTTTTAAATCTTTTTAAAATCTTTTTTACCTTTAAAAAGGTACTTTACTTGCTTAAAAGTACCTTCCACACAAGCCTTTAAACACTTTTTTAAATGAATATAATCTTCATTTACATTTCAGATGCTAAAACCTTTCCTGGTTTTCCCCCTCCCCGAAAACCCCCAACCTCTCCTCCCATCCCTGTTTCCAAGTATATGCCCCTCCACACGACCCACTCCCACCTCTTCCCCTCCTTGATTTCCCTTTATTGGGGCATCTATTGAGCCTTCACAGGACCAAGGACCACGCCTCCCACTGATGCCCAAGAAGGCATTCCTCTGCCACATTTTTGGCTGGAACCATGTGTACCCCTTGGTTGATGGTTTAATCCTTGGGAGTCCTGGGGCATCTGGGTGGCCAAAATCATTGTTCTTCCCATGGGGCTGTAAACCCCTTCAGCATCTTTGAACCACCTTCCAACTCCTCCATTGGGGACCCCAYGCCCAGTCCAATAGTTGGCTGCTAGCATCTGGCTCTGCATTAAACACTTATTTTTAATGAATTAGAAACTCYATTATTCATAAGTGTAGCAGTATTCTTATGGGTCCTATTTAAAAAACAAATACAACAACTATGTGTATGTGTTTATGTCTATGTGTATGTACACATGAGTTTAGGTGTCCTGTAGGCCAGAGGCCAGACTCATTGGATTCTTCTGGAACTAGAGTTACAGTCAGTTGTGAATCACCTGACATAGGTACTGGTAACTGACCTCAGGCCTTCTATAAGGGCAGTATATGTTCTTAATCACCGAGTCATCTCTCCCGTCTCATGGATTATACTTTTTATACAACCCCGAGAGTCCTGATTAWAGGTCTAGACATAAAGACTTTTAATCTTTATAATTCATAAAAGCAAAAGTGTTAAAAATATGTGTGGGACTGGGTGGACACTGAGGGCCATTATTACTTTGTTTGGTATCTCCTTCAGGGGGAGATAATGGGTTCTGCAGACGATGCAGGATTAATTCTTTAAGTCAAGAGTAGAGTGGAAAATAGTGAAGTGGGTAGGAGTTAGGGTGCACTTGTTGAACATGTGAAGACTACTTGATTAGGTAAAATGAATCTATTGGAATCCAAGAGGTCCAAGGCTTYRTCTTCCTTAGAATTGAGTCACAAGCCTCTGGACCTCACAGTACAGGACCGGACTCTTCGAATTGGCTGGGACACAAACCTGACTTATAAGTCAGCCAATTGTACAATGAAGTTTTGTTTAGATATTTTAGATATTTAGAGTTTTCACTTTTTCTTTTTTGTTTTTACTTCATCTGGCTTGAATGACATCTTACTGTTTTTAAAATGATGAACGTATCAATGATTTTCATTTGAATTGGTGAGGGTGCTATTTCTTAATTTTTCTTTTTTAAAATTTATTTATTTATTATTTTTTGTATATGAGTACACTGTAGCTGTACTAATAGTTGTGAGCAATCATGTTGTTGCTGGGGANACATGAGTTTAGGTGTCCTGTAGGCCAGAGGCCAGACTCATTGGATTCTTCTGGAACTAGAGTTACAGTCAGTTGTGAATCACCTGACATAGGTACTGGTAACTGACCTCAGGCCTTCTATAAGGGCAGTATATGTTCTTAATCACCGAGTCATCTCTCCCGTCTCATGG
The DNA here is from genome assembly GCA_002335545.1 of Apodemus speciosus. Lineage (NCBI taxonomy): Eukaryota > Metazoa > Chordata > Mammalia > Rodentia > Muridae > Apodemus > Apodemus speciosus. The sequence continues at coordinate 16,847 of BDUI01032767.1, read as the reverse complement.
ATTATACTTTTTATACAACCCCGAGAGTCCTGATTAWAGGTCTAGACATAAAGACTTTTAATCTTTATAATTCATAAAAGCAAAAGTGTTAAAAATATGTGTGGGACTGGGTGGACACTGAGGGCCATTATTACTTTGTTTGGTATCTCCTTCAGGGGGAGATAATGGGTTCTGCAGACGATGCAGGATTAATTCTTTAAGTCAAGAGTAGAGTGGAAAATAGTGAAGTGGGTAGGAGTTAGGGTGCACTTGTTGAACATGTGAAGACTACTTGATTAGGTAAAATGAATCTATTGGAATCCAAGAGGTCCAAGGCTTYRTCTTCCTTAGAATTGAGTCACAAGCCTCTGGACCTCACAGTACAGGACCGGACTCTTCGAATTGGCTGGGACACAAACCTGACTTATAAGTCAGCCAATTGTACAATGAAGTTTTGTTTAGATATTTTAGATATTTAGAGTTTTCACTTTTTCTTTTTTGTTTTTACTTCATCTGGCTTGAATGACATCTTACTGTTTTTAAAATGATGAACGTATCAATGATTTTCATTTGAATTGGTGAGGGTGCTATTTCTTAATTTTTCTTTTTTAAAATTTATTTATTTATTATTTTTTGTATATGAGTACACTGTAGCTGTACTAATAGTTGTGAGCAATCATGTTGTTGCTGGGGAATTTAAATACAGGACCTCTGCTCACTCCAGCTCAACCCCGCTTGCTTCAGCCTAAAGATTTATTTATTATTATCTCTAAGTACACTGTAGCTGTCTTTAGATGTGCCAGAAGAGGACATCAGATCCCTTTACCAGATGGTTGTGAGCCACCATGTGGTTGCTGGGATTTGAACTCAGTACCTTTGGAAGAGCATTTTTTTTTTCCAGTTCAGCTCTGTTTATTGTGAGTCTATTCCTGGGATTTTTTTTATTGGATATATTCTTTATTTACATTTCATTTCCCTTTTTCTGGTTTTGGAAGAGCAGTTTTAACTCTTAACCACTGAGCCATCTCTCCATCCTGAGGGTGCTATTTCCAGCAATCAACAAACAATGATAATACCACTGAGAACTCAAAAATGATTCAATGGATACACTTAGGTGTTGCAGTACCATATATGATAGACAAATAATCAAATAAAGGAAAAAAAATTAAAATGTAGAAATTTCATTGTGATAGCATCAGTAGATTTCCTCTACTCAAAGGATAAATGGGCTGAGAAAGAGATTAGGGAAGTGACACCCTTTACAATAGTCACAAATAATATGAGATATCTTGGTGTGACTCTAATGAAGCAAGTGAAAGATCTGTATGACAAGAACTTCAAGTCTCTGAAGAAAGAAATTGAAGATGACCTGAGAAGATGGGAAGATCTCCCTTAGAACTTGCTGTGAAGAGACACTATGCCCAAGGTAACTAATTAAAGAACATTTAATTGGGGCCTTGCTCACAGTTTTAGAGGGTAGTACATGATCATGGTGAGAAGCAGACAGTACTGCAGTGGTAGCTGAGAGCTTTGTATCCTGGTCTGTAAACACAAGGCAGACAGGAGGGAGAGAGACAGTCACAGAGAGAGGGTGGGAGTGAGGAGGAAGGCCAGGAGAGAGAGAGAAGGAGGGGAAGTGGGGCCTGGCATGGTCTTTTGAAACCTTGGAGTCAATCCTTATTTATACATCTTCTCCAACAAGCCCACATCTCCTTTTAACTTTTTTTATTATATCTTTTTAATTTTAGGACAAGTTATCGAGTTCAAATATGTTTTGATCATATTCTTCTGGTCCCCCAAGTCCTGCCAGATCCTTTACTTTTCCCTAGCCATCCAACTTAAAGTTCTTTCTCAAAAAAACAAAAACAAAAACCTAATGCAATAACACACCCCCTGAACCAAGAAAACAAGAAAAAGAACACCCCCGAAGAAAACATACATACACACACACACACACACACACACACACACACACACACACATTTACTCACACGCTCACACTATAATTAAATAAAAACACACAGAAAACTGTAGACTCCGTTATGTGTTGGTCAGCTAACTGTTCTTGGATATGAGGCCTACCCTGGAGTGGTTAATATACAGTGTCATTCCACTGGAGAAAACTGGGGACTAAGCAAATGTATGCGCCTGTTGAGGTGGGGCATTCGAGAACATTGTACTGCTCTTGCAAGAGACCTGGGTCCAGATTCCAGGTCCCATTAGGCAATTTACCACCATCATAACTATTTGCAGGGAATCCAATGCCCTGTTCTGACCTCTGCTCACACCAGGCACACAGGCAGTGCATATACATATATGCAGGCCAAAGGCCCATACATATAAAATAAAAATAATTAATTCTAAAAATAAAAAACAGAAAGAACAAGTGACAACAAAATCTGGCAAAAATATGCAGAAAAGAGGCACTCTTATTTTGATCTGGGCATTTAAACAGACACTATGGAATTGAGTGTGGAATTCCCTCAAGAAATTAAAACAGAGCCTGTATGTGACCCAGCCTATTAGCTCTGGATACCTACTCAAAGGACTCTAAGTGAGTGTTGGACAGAGATACTTGCACATCCATACTTTTCCTTTTTAAAAAGTGTTCATGGTTCTAAGAATGTTTTGGAGAACTTCAGTCATGATCTCTGAATCAGTACCACTCCTGTCCCTCTTCCCACTTCCCTCAACTTCTTAGACTCCCTCAACTCTCTCCCAAACTCACTGCTTATTCTTTATTATTGTAATACATGTGTGCATGCATGTAGATATTCAACCACTTAGCATTGCTCATCTGTCCATGTGTCTAGGAGTGACCATTTGGAATCAATAATCTATTTGCTCTATTCATAGTAGCTAAGACATAGAAACAGTTTAGATATCCATTAACAAGTAAATGAATAAAATATTTGGTACACATATATATGTATATATACAATGCAATTTTTTTTCAAATAAAGGTTAAAATGAAATTATGGCACTCACAGGAAAATGTGTGGAACAGGATATCAGGATGTCAAATGAAGTATATCCAAGCTCAAACAAGGCAAATACAACATACCTATTCAATTGTGCTAAAGTTAAAATTTATCCTTTGGAAATATATTGGAACCTATACCTCCAATAAACCAAATTTCATAATTTGCCTCTATCAAAATAGCACACAGACTGGAAACAAGGCCTGTAATAGCTTTATCTTAGGAGTACATTTAAGAACCAAAAGTCTAGCATGTTTTTATTAGAAAGCAAGGTTTTTCATTTCCACAAATACAATTTCTTCTTGGGCATAATGAAGATTTCATTGACCACCTCTGGAACATTGATGGAGGCAGAAACATCCACTTCAGTCAAAACAAAAGTTCTCCTTCTATGTGACATGACAGCCAGTCGTTGAGGAACCAAGAAGATAAAAATAAACACAGTTCCAGTGCTAAAAAAAGAACTGAACTAAAATTAAGTATATGAAATGTTGGGATCTCTCCCTCCTTCCCTTACTCCCTCCCCCCACTCTCTGTGGTGCATGCATGCGTGTGTGTGTGTGTGTGTGTGTGTGTGTGTGTGTKTKTGTGTGTGTGTGTGTGTGTGTGTGTGTGTGTGTTAAGTTAAGTCTTGGTCTTCTATTTTAGCCTTAGCGTTTCAAATAGAATTATAATCTTTTGTATTTAGGGTTTATTTTTTGGCAGAAAAGTACTTATTGTTTCTAAGAAAAAAGCCCCCGAATGCTTCTTTAATGTCAAAGGCTATTATAAAATAGCATTTGATGAATTGAATGCAAGTCAATGAAAAACACATGGACCAAGTTTCCACTAACATCCACATGGGTTTAATAATTAAGAAGAAAAGTTTGACAGAGAATGTTTTGGATTTTCATGAGTTGAAGAATGTCTAATGTGCTGGAAGCTACTCACTCTGAATCTGGTAAGTGCCTGAATTACCCTAACCAAAGCAACCCAAATAGGGCTCACACACCAAGAGTGGAGCCATGAGGTACTGTCCTTCACTGAGGAGGATGTGAGATGCACTCGTCTATGTAAATACTTACATGGTATTTACTAAGTAAATTCTTAGGGGAAGTCTAGTACCTTGCTGATTTAGCAAAATAATAGTTATAGGGGGCTGGAGAGATGRCTCAGAGGTTAAGAGCACTGACTGCTCTCCCAGAGGTCCTGAGTTCAGTTCCCAGCAACCACACTATATGGCTTGTGATTTTTTTGTTTTGATTTGTTTTAAAGCTCATATTGCATCCTGAAACATCTGTAATGGGATCTGATGCCCTCTTCTGGTGTGTCTGAAGAGAGCAACAGTGTACTCACATACATAAAATAAATAATTAACCAAGGGCCCTGGTCCTAGAAAGGCTTGATGCAGCATAGTAGGGGATTACCAGGACAGAGAAGTGGGAGGGGGTTGATTGGGGAACGGGCAGAGGGAAGAGGGCTTATGGGACTTATCGGGAGGGGGCAACCCGGAAAGGGAAAATCATTTGGAATATAAACAAAGAATATAGAAAATAAAAAAGAAAAAGAAAAAAAAAAAGAAAAACCAAACCAAAACCTAAACAAACAAACAAACAAATGAAGTAGGCTCTCCTTTGGGGGCTGACAGATACCCAGCTATGGTTTTTTGGCCAAATTAATGGTACTAGGAATGAGTTCTGGTTTGTGGAATGGATATTAAATCCAATCCTAAAGTGTTTGGTTTCTCCTATAACATTTAAACTGCTATTATACCAGTAGACATACCTTGCCTGGCTCCTTGTGATTGCAGTTCTCAGTGTTCACATCTGGGTAAGAATGCTGATTTCTTTTTCTCTGGTAGTATGCATAATACCTTCAGCACTATGAAAACTAGTCAATAGRGCTGGGGCTTACAGGTCAACTTGATTTCTCTGTGATCTGTGATTCAACTCTGAAGTATCTTCAGCAGTTATCAAATTGCAGAGGGTAAGCAAGAGCAACAGAAAGTGCCTGCAATGTAATGGGAGGCGATGATGGTGCTTCTAGAGAACCCCACTAACCACCNGAATGAAAGACCTGAGAATGATATAAAAAATAAGTAGATAGATAAACGATCAAACCAAGATGAGGAGGGATTAGAAAAAGAGAATAGTGAACCATTCTTTATATAACAGTTGTCTAAGGAGGCAGTTCTCCTCCTGTGAGTTGTGACCCCTTTGGCAAACCTCTTTGCCCAAAAATATTTACATCACAATGCATAMCAGCATCAAAATTACAGTTGTGAAGTAGTAATGAAAATAATTTTATGGTTGGGGATCACCTCAACATGGAGAACTCTGTTAAAAGGTTGCAGTATTAGGAAGGTTGAGAACCAGTGGTGTAAAGCAAGATTCACMGATGAATTATAGTTTGCTGCCTAACCGTTCTTCCTCTTCATCTGTGCTGCCTGACTGTGGGCAGCACGGGTTTCCTGTAGAAGTCAGATATGTCAAGATTATTTAACTCATTAAGCTTTCAGAGTGTTTTAAATGTGCAATATAAAAGCACATATGGTTATATGCAAAACGAGTATGCACATGCCTCTCCTGTAAGCCTCTCTTTCCTCTTTTACATCTGCAGCCTTGCAGAACAGCCAAAGGAGATTGCAGGAAAGGTGAAACTGACCAATTCCACTGGCGACGTTGTAATAACACAGTTATAAAAAAAATCCAGTTAACAAAGTAAACTCTGAAGCAGCAGCCACGGGGAAGACAAATAGTTGTTTTCTTCTTAGAATTGTATTTTTAGCACTTCTTAGTTTTGAAAGATGAAGTCACCTTTCAAATTGTGTCATTGCATATATGTTATTTTATTAGTTACTTGAATCACTGTTGGGACAAAATACCTGGGGAGGGGGCTCATAGCAGCAGGATCCCTGGGCCTCAGGAGGCAGAGGTAAATGCTCTCGGCTTGTTTTTCTCATTTTTTACTCAGGACAGTACTCCAGTCCGTGGAATGGTGCCACCTAGAGTCAAGATGGCTCTTTCCACCTCAATTAAGTAATCTGATCCTTTTAAGGCATGCTCAGAGGCTGATCTTCATGGGCTTGTCCAGAAACTTGATGACTAGATGGTTCTAGATCCTGCCACGCTGGCATTCAATATGAACTGCCACTCCATTGCTTTTTGTGTCACCGGAGCTTAGATTCTTTTTGATGTTTGGAGGGAATGACCAGAGATATTTTCATCTAAAGGAAAATGTGATTTCAAAGCCAACCCACCAAAGTCTTCTCTCAAAAATTTGTGTGCTAATACATTCACACTGAAGAGGCCTGGGCCTGGCAAGGTGGTTGGTTGTTTCATGGGTCAGAGTGGTAAGATCCTCAAAACTGAGAAAGGCATGGCAAATTGATGCAGGGACTCTGAGTACTTCATCTTAACTGAAAAAACTCGGGAATGATATAGGAGCTTTGAAATGCAGTTACCTGATTGGGGTTAGGCCAGTAAAATAAATTAGTAATGGTTTCATCCTTTTGTTTGCAAAAGCTAAAGTAATTAATTCATCACCTAAAATATATGCAAGAAATTTCCAAAGGCAACTGCTGTTGGCCAAGAGCACACTTTCATGGACACTGGGCATTTGCTTACTTGAAACCAGGAGTGAATAAACATGGAGTCTCTCTGTTCCCACTTTTATTGAGGAAACAACCAGCAAAACAAAACAAAACAATAACAACAAAATGAAGTCTCCAGGTGGTGTAGTTATTTTCGTAGGGTTAGAAAATTCTGATACAGAATTCTGCGCTTTATTCCAACAATTCCAATTCCATTTCCTATGTTGTTGCCAGTATTTTGTACTCTCTCGTAATGTGGAAAGTTAGACAAACATGCTTGGCTTTCACGAGCTCTCATACCACCTGCCTCAGTCTATTGTTCCCATAATTCTCAGATGGCAATGACAATCCCACCCCACTAAATGTTTGATTAGCCAATTATGAATTTAGGAGGAAAGAAACAGATACTATAATTTTGAAACAAGACAACAGTTCTTAGTTCACAAAAGCACAAACCATAAAGGAAAAAAATATTCATAAACATTCTTTGAACTTTTCTTTCTTTTTGACTCAGTCTTTTTAAATTACCCTGACTGGTCCAGAAATCACCATGTAGATGAGGCTAAAATGATGACCTCTGCCTAAGCCTCTGGATAGCTGGGGTCAGAAGGGTATGC
>BDUI01032748.1:0-13848 GCA_002335545.1 Apodemus speciosus | reverse complement strand
TGTGTGTGTGTGTGTGTGTGTGTGTGTGTGTGTGTGTGTGTGTGTGTGTGTGTTTTAAAAACATTCAAGTATATTAGGCTTGCACACTACTCCTCAAATAACACTTTATTTTAGCTCCCTCTCCCTGTATTTCCTTCTCTGTCTCCCTCTTTACTTCCTTCTCCTCCTTGACCCCCATGTTCTACTCTACCTCCACAGAGTCATGACTGATTTATTTACCTTTCCTGGGAGACCTATCTGTTCACGCAGTCTATTACTCTATACCTAACTTCTGTTGTTCTTAGACCGTAGTTATAATTGAGTTACCAGTTAATATCCCCTTTTAAACTGCTACACATCATGTTTGTCTTTCTGGGTCTGGTTTACCTCACACTGGATTTTTTTTCTGGTTACATGGATTTACCTGCAAATATCATGGTTGCATTTTTTTAAAACAGCTGAGTAGCATTCTGCTGTATTAGAAACACATTTTCTTTATCTATTTATCTGATGAGGGAAATCCAGGTTGTTTCTACTTTCTGGCAATTAAAATACAGCAGCAATGAACGTGGTTGAGGAAGAACTCTTGTGGTAAGCATCCTTTGAGTATATGGTTAAAATTTAGAGCTGGATACTGGGGTATTATTTCCCCTTATTACTGAGGATCCACAAGACTGATTTCTGTACTGGTTGTACAAGATTTCATTCCCTCCAGCAATGGATGAATATTCCCTTTACTCATATCTTCTTTAGCATGAGCTGTTGTTATATTTTTTTGCTCCTAGCCATTCAGAGAGGTATAAGTTAAAATCTCCAAATAACTATATTTTGCATTTCCCTGACGACTAAACGTTAAACATTGCTTTAAATGTTTTTTTGCCTATTTGAGTTTCTACTACTGAGAATTCTGTTTATATGTATACCCCATTTTGAATTGAGTTATTTGTTTTCTTGATATGATATGGAATAATTAATCAACAGAGATTTATGCTAACCAATGAAAGAAATTAGCATATGATTATCCAATGAATGTAAAATTCCAAACATGCCATGGGAGAAACGTGTGTCTTTATTCACAGCAATGGCAAATTAGTATGTACTAAACATGATTTGCCCTAATTTACATTTAGATAAAATACAAAACATATTCCATAAGATGTAAATGTTCTTATATTTAAAAACTATCTCAAACCTTTCTCTGGTATTAATAACTTAATAGCTATTATTTTTACAAAAATTTTATTGTGCTTTAGTAGTTTCCTATGATTATCAGAAATTTGTGTGTAACACTTACTATTATATTTAATGACCCATTTGATTTTGCTCAGCTTCCTTCTTTGATTTGCTTTTTGTGTCCTTCTTTCCAAAATTAAAACTTCCTCTCACTAAAAATAAATGTCAAAGATCCAATGCTCATTGGTGCATACCTGCCTAAAATTATAGATTACCAAAATCAAAATTATTACTGCGAAGCATGTCTCTTCTATTAATGCACCATATTAATTTTCAATGTAGGAAATGCTTGTTTCTCTTAAAATTATTCTATTGCATTGCTATAACTAGTCTAGTGTTAAAATTATTAATTAATCCACCACCCAGCTTTTTTTATGAATACAAGCTGCACACCTATATTGGACAGATCTACCACTACACTATGCAATCTTCCCCACCGATGAGACCCCTGAACTCTTCTTGCTGTTTCTCCAGGCCATGTGCTTCTGGTCTGCTTTTGTTCCACCTCCTCAGTTTTCTCCATCTTTTTAAATTCATGTCATCCTCAAGACTAAAATGTAAAAAAAAAAAAAAAATGTTAAATTTACACTACCATACAAATACAGAACAGCTCTATTTGATTATGGTAATTATGTTTTCTTGTCATTAAARCTCTTGCAGTTCGGTGGGAAAAACCTCCCATACGGCAATTGCATGTATTTTTTAAAGGTCCAGTTTAGAAAAGCAGTTAGTTCCAAGGCATTTCAGAAGTACATCCCTGAATTTGATGGAGAGTAAGATGCAAAGAAATCACTTGGGTTTATTGGCAAAGTAGAAAGGAAAGGAAATGATACATTTATATTATAATCTCAAAAATAAAAGCACTCAGTAAATATAAAATGAATTATTAGTTTTTTCATGTTTTTGTTATTTAAGGATGAAGTTAAAAAGATCATTTCAGAAAATTCTATTTGTGTTTAGTAAAAAATTATCATAATGATACAACTTTTTTCTGTCACCTACAAATTCTAGAATGTCGCCATGATCATGTCTATCAGTAGAACTTGGAGAGAAAGGTGACTATTTGACTGAGGGCAAAGCAGGTGTCCACGAAGGCAGAGGTGGAGTGACTATCTGTACAGTGGATGACACACTTAGCAAAATATAATAGTGGATGCACTGCGCTTTGGTTGTTAACCGAACGGTATTAATGCCAATAACCCACTCTAAATGCCATTCTATTCTTCAAGACTCTTCTTCACATATATTCATATACWACACAGCATGAGTATGTTTCTGACTGCTCAATATCTGCAAAGTAATATAAATCCCTGACAAAATTTTAAAAGATTTTACAATAGTCTGAAACTGTAAATACTTCAATTTATTTATTGGATTATCTTGATATGGTAATGCAATTTCTTGTAAATCTACTAATAAAATTATCCTATTTTCACCTTCTGAGTTTTATTTTTCTAATGATTAATTTTGTTTAAATTTTACTGACTTGTATAGGTATCATAAGTAAATTATACATTTTAAAACTGGCTAAATAAATAGTCCAACCTAGCCTTTTCATTGGTGATTGCTACTGGTTAATTTATTATAATCTTCATGTGTTTTGACCAAGAACAAAAGCCCTGGAGTCACTTTCCCAGATTCAGACACCAACTGTCCTTTTCTTTTTCTTTGCTTGCTGTTTATTAACCTGTGTCTCCCTTGTGATGTGTTTGTGGCATTTACCTCTGCTCCTGACATATGCTAAGTGATCAACAAATGTCAGTAGCATTTATTATTGTTACTCTTGGAGACAAAACAAATCTCTTATCTCAGCTCTCCTAAGACTCCTCCAGTTCAATTCTTCATTATGGTCTGAGAAAATCAAATGCAAAAGAACAAATATTCCCAAAACACTCACAAAATCCCCATAAGAAATGTATATAATTAACCTTGGCAATTCAAGAGAATGGTAAAGCTCTAAGTTGAGATGTCAATTTAGTGTGAAATATGAATAGAAGTACATATAAAAAGTCACATATAGTTATAACTATTCACTTTTGGTTACTTTTTTTTTCACTAAAAAATCAATAACTTCAATTTTCATTGTGCTTTAGCAGAAAAATAAATTTTCTATCTGGGTTAGTTATAGTTGTCTCTGGCTCCTCATAGGTCATCTGCAAATAAAAAAATTCTCAAAGTTGAATTCTTTACATAGATTATCAGCAAGTAAACAGATCTATAGGCTTCCAGATTCTTCTTATATACCCTGGGTATCTCCTGTAGCACCAGCTGAAGAGCAGAGGGTGAATCCAAAGCCCTTAATTTTGCAGTTATATTTTTCATGTTTTGTACACTGTCTTACAATTAGCATTTATTACAAGACATCTAGTCCATAAGAAGTTCATTTACAGCTTTCTAAGTGTGATGACTTGGAGATTTATAATTCCTATTCCTCCAGTGTCACAGAGATTTTCAAATGGGCTTTGTAAATCTCTTTTCTAAGCTCCATTTCTGCTTTCTCTTCTGGCAGGATCTAGGCACTGTCTTCTGTCACGATGTAGTAATTAAAACCTCCAGTCCCTAATCAATGTCTCACAATCTTTTGATATTTGCTCCTGTTTTTGCTCATCTGATCCAATTCCTGACTGCTGAGATCTTCATATTTGTTCTGCATCCATGCAATTTTAAATTCAGTTCCAGAAAAATCCATCATTTTATGTGTTTTTAATAAGAGGCCTAGTCCTTCAAATTCAGTGGAGTTTTGCATAGTAACTAGAGGCACTTGTTATCTCTATTATACATAATACATCACTTGAAGAGTGAGATTAATTCCCTAATATATCTATAAGTATGGGAACTTGTCATTATCCAAGTTCTACAATTGATTTAAATGCTAACTAATTATCATATTAATGAACACTATTTCTAACAGTAGTTATTGGGTATAGCATTTTAGCATTGCCAAATACACATTGTGAGATTATTTTCTAGAATTGAACATTTTGAAATTGAACGTTCTCTTTAATGTCAATTTTAAAGTGAACTTTTTGTTATATTCTATACAACACATGTATAGGGCAGAATTTGTGATTAGAAATGATAAAACAAGTCACACTGCAACTAATAGAAAAAAAACTGGGAAAGAGCATTGAACACATAGGCACAGAGAAATATTTCCTGAACAGAACACCCATAGCCTATGCCCTAAGACCAAAAATTGACAAATGGGACCTCATAAAATTACAAAGTTTCTGTAACGCAAAGTATTCTGTCAATAGGACAAAATGGCAACCAGCAAATTGGGAAAAGATCTTTACCGACCCTAGATCCAACAGAGGGCTAATATCCAATGTCTACAAAGAACTCAAGAAGTTAGACTCCAGAGAACCAAATAACCATATTAAAAATGGGGTACAGAGCTCAACAAAGAATTTTCACCTGAGGAATATTGAATGGCTGAGAAGCACCTAAAGAAATGTTCAACATCCTTAGTCATCAGGGAAATGTAAATCAGAACAACCCTAAGATTTCACCTCACACAGGTCAGAATGGCTAATATAAAGTCCTCAGGAGACAGCAGGTGCTGGAGAGGTTGTAAAGAAAGAGGAACACTCCTCGACTGCTGTGGGATTGCAAGCTGGTACAACCACTCTGGAAATCAGTCTGGCAGTTCCTCAGAAAACTGGGCATAATACTACCAGAGGACCCTGCTATATCACTCCTGGGCATATAACCAGAGGATTCTCTGACATGTAATAAGGATGCATGCTCCACTATGTTCATAGCAGCCTTGTTTATAATAGCCAGAAGCTGGAAAGAACCCAGATGTCACTAAATGGAGGAATGGATACAGAAAATGTGGCGTATATACACAATGGAGTACTATTCAGCCATTAAAAACAATGAATTCATGAAATTMTTAGACAAATGGATAGAACTGGAGAATATCATCCTGAGTGAGGAAAACCAATCACAAAATAACACTCATTATATGCGCTCACTGATAAGTGTTTATTAGGCTAGAAGCGTGGAATACCCAAGACACAATTCACATATCAAATGATGCCCAAGAGGGAGGAAGAACAAAGTATGAATACTCTAGTCCTTCTTAGAAGGAGGAACAAAATATCCACAGAAGGAAATACTGATACAGTGTGGAGCAGAGTCTGAAAGAAAGACCATCTAGATACTACCCACCTAGGAATCCATCCCATGTACAATTATAAAACCCAGACTATTGTGGATGCCACAAGTGCTTGCTGACAGGAGCAGGACATTGCTGTCACCTGGGAAGCTGAAACTCTCAGCCAGCCCTTAAACTGAATACAGGGTCCCCAATGGATGAGGTAGAGAAAGGGCCAAAGGAGCTGAAGGGGTTTGCAGTGCCATAGGAGGAACAACAATATGAGTCACCAAGTACTCCTAGAGCTCCCAGGGACAAAACCATCAACCAAAGAGTACACTTCGAGTTACCCATGGCCCCAGACACATTGGCAGCAGAGGATGATCTTGTTGAACACCAAATGGGGGAGAGGCCCTTGGTCCTGGAAAGACTTGACATAACATTGTAGAGGAATACCAGGACAGGGAAGAGGGGGTGGGTTGATTGGGAAAGGGGATATGGCTTACAGGATTTTTAAGGGAGTGGGGAACGAAGAAAGGGGATACCATTCGAAGTGTAAATAAAGAATATACCTAATTAAAAAAAAGAAATGATAAAACAACCTAACAAAAACCAAAGAAAAGGCATGAAAAAAACAAAAAACCACAGTGTCACACACAAATGTATACATGTACATACATACATACATACATACATATATACATAATACATACATATATATATATATATATATATATATACACACCACACACACATACACATCTGCATAAATAGGAATCCAGTAAAAACCAGAAAACAGAAGGTATAATATGCATGAAGGGATCCTGTGACATAGAAAATAATAGTGCCCTCATTTAACCTTATGAGACTATGAACCTTCAAAGATTCTGTTGCATCTGTTTTGTGTTGGCAACTATTGTTGATCATTGAGCCCACATGTAACATTGTTTTGATTCCCCAGGGTGACCTTTGGAGAAAACTAATTTTTCATTTAAAGGTATGTATCAGCTAGGGTAGGTATGGGCTGTCCACTTTGCCTCTGAGTACTATTACCATTATCTCATGGACACTGATACAAGACACATACATGCTGTCACAGTCATTAAGTTCATTTGTGTGCCAGTTATGTGGATAGAGGGCTTTTATTCCTTCATGTCATTGATTACTTCTTCTTTCTAGACTTCATTCTTTGAATCAGAGTCTAATTTTAAATTGGCTTACGTGTTTTTGTCAATCCTAGGTTTATACTTTCTTTCTTCACAAATGTGAAGTTCAGAAAAAATTTTCCCATTCTGTAGCCCATCATATCATCCTAATGACTATAAATTTTGCCATACAGAAGTTTTTTCAGTTTGATGAGGTATCATTTACTAGTTTTTATCCTCAGTGCCTATGCTAATGGAGTTTTGTTCAAAAAGTCTGTTTCTGTACCCATAAGTTCAAGACTATTCTACATTCTCTCTGCTCTCAGGTTCAGTATGTTTTGGTTTTCTGATGTCTTTGATCCATTTAGAGTTGAGTCTTTTGCATGGTGCGAAATATGAACCTATTTGCATTATTCTACATGCAGCCATCCAGTTTGACCAGGACCATTCCCCTTAATCTGTTTAGGTATGTCTTATGTATAACGTACATCTCTAAAACTTTTATCATAAAGTGTTGCTGAATTTTGTTTCATGCACTTTCTGTGACTAATGAGATGATGATGTGTATATTTTTCTTTCAGTTAGTTTATATGATGGATTAAATTTATTGACTTTCATATATTGAAATATGAAGCCTACTTGGTAATGGTAGATGATCATTTTTATATGTTATTGAATTAGATTTGCAATTGCCAGAGTTAGTTTGAGACCAAACAAAGCATTTCAATGAGAAGCTAAGAGAAGCAAGATTGAATTAGGCAGCTTAGAAGGGTGTKTGAGCCAGAGTAMGTGAGTGGAACTATATCACAGTTCAGAAAGAACTGGAAAGAGCGAGCTTAATCAGTTGTAAGCCTCTTAGATGACAGTGAATAAAGTTACTTTTACAGTTGTATATAGTTCTTTTTGTTAAATTTTGCTTTTAAGGTCTGTTAAGATCCCTCCAATTTCTTAAGGTAGGCACTTACTGCTATTAACTTTTCTCTTACCACTGTTATTCTTGTGTCACATAAGTTTAAATATGCTGTGTATTCATTTTAAATGAATCCTAGAAAGTCTTTTGTTTTTCTGTATTTCTGTTTTTGACACATTTTTCATTCAGTAGAATTTCATTCATTTYCAGTTTTCCTATATTGTTCTGCTATCTGTTGTTTCTGTTTTTGTTACCTAACACAACTGATAATGAAAAGTATCAACGACCAATGATTATTAATTACTGTTCTTTTCTTGTTATTGGTGGCTGTGGTGGTTTGATATGCTTGGCCCATAAGAAGTAGCACCATTAGTAGGTATTGTCTTTTTGTAGTAGGTGTGGCCTGGTCAGAGGAATTGTCATTGTGGGGGTGTGTTTTGAAGTCTTATTTTGCTCAAGCTCCACCTAGTGTGAAACAGTGTCTTTTCTTGACTTCATTTGAATCAAGATGTAGAAGAACTCTCAGCTATGCCAGTACTATGTCTTGAATGCTACCATGTTTCCCACCATGAAGACAGTGGACTGAACCTCTGAAACTGTAAGCCACATGTAATTAAATGTTCTACTTTATAGGAATGATCTTGGAAATATTGTGCCTTCATAGCAATGAAACCCTAACTAAAACAGGGGTGGTAGTGGTGGTGGCAGGGTATTGCTTCTGCTGCTGAATGTGCTGGTATTCATGTATTTTTCTCTTCTTTKGATTGTGTTGTTGTGAGATTTTTTTGTTTCCACTGTTTTCAAGGATTTAATTAATTTCCTTAGGTTAGAGGTTTCTGCCTAGCTGGATTGGTAAGTGGATATTATTTAAACTTCACTTTATAATAGAGTGTTAGGACACAGTGAAAAGAGTGATTCATGGTAAACCATGTTTTGGGATGTTTTGAGAGAGGCTCCAAAAAAAAGGCAGATAATGTTTTACCTCATAGGCATTTTATTCCCTGGTTGATTCCTGGAAGTAATTTTGTGCTTCCTATGTTAAASCATTATATTCAGTTCAATGATATGTTTATTCTTGTTGGATCTCAACACACAGTGATATTGTCAGTGTATCCTGAATCTGGACACGACCATCTGCCCTGCTTTCATGCATTCTGAAATATTCTCTATAATATGTTCCAGACAATTGTGTTTAAATTGGTCTTTCCTGAGAAAGTTCTGGGAAAGGGATGATCTGATATTATTAATATGTGCTTACTGGTGTTTACTTCTGTTTTTTGTTCATGTTTTTCTGAACTTGAATAATATTCCTTGAAACATTGCTTTCTCTGCTTCATTCATAAATAAAAATACTCTGAATCTGAAATATAATTCTCAATAGCATATTAAGATTGTWGTCTGCCACATTGTTTCAGATCCTTAGATGCCAGGATTTGTAAACAGAYTTAGAGTACAATTAATGCTGGCAATTGCCTAACTTACTTTTTCCACCTATGGTGATTGAAATTTTGCTTGGTATAGTAACCTGAGTTGGCATCTGTAGTCACATTAGAGTCTCCAAATCATATGTCCAGTCCCTTTTGACTTTAAGAGTGTCCATTAAGAAAACAGGTGTGATTACAARTCTGCCTTTATACCCAYAAGTTATTTATTCTCCAAAATCAATCACAAGAATATATTCTTCAAAAATAGGTTAAAATCATTACATAAAAGGAAATTGCAATAAATTATAATTACAATCATAAACTCTTCTTTTGAAACTCATGCCTAACTAAGCATTTGCCACCTACATACCTCTCAATATTCTACAAATAGAGGGCACATTTTTCTCTCAATTCTAACTTAATTATATTTTTCCAGCTAACAGCTTAAACAATGTATTTAATCTTTCTTCAAACTACCCTAGCTTCCTAAAATTATTGAAATCAAATCAGGAACTCTGTAAAATCCTTAATTCATCTAAACAATATTATTTTATGTAAGTTTGTCTTCATATTGATCTTCAGAAAATTGTCTATTATTTTGGGCAGTTTTCTAAGAAGTAATCACACCATGCCTAGTCACACAAAGCTAGATACAGGAGGAATATAGCAATGACAGACATGAGAAGTAACAACAGCCTTAAGATATAATCCAGAGTCAAACTCCTGGGGCAATTCCTCTCTGAGGTACCACTCATCCCACCTGTACATAAGAAACTCATTTGTCCATCCCATTTCTACCTATAAGGTATCTGCCAGTTCTGTGTCTAATAATAAACAGATCCTATACAACCTCAAATGTCTAGGAGCATTCAACAATGCCAACAACAAAAAATGTGGAACACTTTCATATATGTARACACTTAAATAAAARATGCAGCTCGTGGCCTTAGCTTGRCATACTTATTCTTTGTTCTTTTCATGGAGAGAACTATCAAATGGAATCTCTTTAAAGAGAAGTCTTGTGCTCTGATCACTTCTGCTGAGAACCTGTCACCATTCTTGTCACAGGATTGGTTGGCTGGAGGYACTGATCTCACAGTCACTGAAATTTCCAGGCTCCAAATCTAGACATGTTAAAAATARGTTTGGGATCACAAAGRAAAAGTCMATTATTATAGCTTTAGTGGTRTGACAAGGCCAACTKTGTTCTTCATCAAGAAAGTGTTTTCAGGAAGAAAAATACACACCAAGAAAGGAAGTGTATTTGTCTTTTATTCTAGGAAAAGGACTRTGTCCATTTAATATTGAATGAGATCCAACCTCCCAATCCTATTCAATTGGTTAATCTGAAAAGAATTGGTACCTGGAAAATGGAAGAAGGTGAAAGGGTTACTAATGATCGAGGTCATCAGAATCCTAGAATAGAGCAGTAGGCTTTTGAGTTAACAAAGGTTTACCTGAGTGTGATGATGGAAATATTAGCAACGTTGGGGAGAGACAAAAAGAATTTTATTCCTTTTCCTAAAAACAAATTTTACAGTCTTTGGTAGAAAAAGACTAATGTTTGACATTTATTACAGACAATATGGAACATAGAGTCACAAACTTCTGTTTTTAAATGATAAACGTGTCCCTTGAATTTTGTCATTTCCTTGTTTCTTATTCATTGTGCCATGCCTTCTRTACTCATAGTTGACATTTTACTACAAAGAAGAAATTTATAGCCAAGCATGAATGCTTATRKCTTATTCYCTGAACATGGAAGGTTGAAGCAAGGAGACTATGGTGAGTTTGACTCCATTGTAGGATTCAGTGTAATACTCTAACAAAATGGATAGAGTGAAAACTAAAAATATAGTTGATTTATATTTTGCTTTTTTAATCCAAAATTCTATTAACTTGATTATGTCACTTATATCCTTGTATTTATTTCATTTTTCTTTTTGTGTACTTTGTCTTAAAATGTTTTCCAATCCTGTTTATATATTATATTGTTTTATTTACAGTCATATGCATGCACATTGAAATGCTATTAAGGATTGAGTTATTTTGGGGGAAATTTAGGCTTATGTGTTTGTATAGGATCCCAAGTAGTAGAGTCTATTTCTACTACTCCTGGTTATTCTCCTGAGNCTGAACATGGAAGGTTGAAGCAAGGAGACTATGGTGAGTTTGACTCCATTGTAGGATTCAGTGTAATACTCTAACAAAATGGATAGAGTGAAAACTAAAAATATAGTTGATTTATATTTTGCTTTTTTAATCCAAAATTCTATTAACTTGATTATGTCACTTATATCCTTGTATTTATTTCATTTTTCTTTTTGTGTACTTTGTCTTAAAATGTTTTCCAATCCTGTTTATATATTATATTGTTTTATTTACAGTCATATGCATGCACATTGAAATGCTATTAAGGATTGAGTTATTTTGGGGGAAATTTAGGCTTATGTGTTTGTATAGGATCCCAAGTAGTAGAGTCTATTTCTACTACTCCTGGTTATTCTCCTGAGTTTGATTGTAAGRCCGTATTGCTGAAAATATCACTTACTTCTGTTGAATAGAAGATTAAATAATCATGGTGGAACAGACCTAGAAGCATCATACTCACTGGCTAGCAATCAGGGTACTGGTAAGAATTTCTAAGTAAAAGTTAATAATTAGTCATCCCCAGTTGTGAACCAGGTGCAAACTACAAACACAACTGACTTAGAAAGACATACCCACTGATGCAATAGRCTATGTAACCAACATTATGTAAGTAACCAGGTATTTCTGGTTGAACTTAWGTCTTGCTTCATCAGATGAGAACTTTAACTTTCAACATTACTGGACAAAGAACATAACTAGATGGATCACAAATTCTATGAAAGAAACTATTACAATTATGCTAGTAAATGGACATAGTATTCAATTCTTAAGAATTTATCCTTATGTATCTTTCAGCCCCCTCAGAGAAACTTCTATTTACAACTGACTTAGATGCAGATATTAAGAGACTTCAGAATTCCCAGCCCTAAAGGGAAGATGTATATTCCCCTCCCTAATCAAGGATCATTAAGAAAAGGGCCAGAAAGACTGTATGGGTCAGAGTAATGACTATAAGTAGACAGCATCTTCTGGATACAGCAGTAAGCAGTATAGCTTCCCATATGAACTCCTAGCAATTGACAACATGCATAGAATGTGAAAATCCAAATTACACCAAAAGCAAGCATGAAGAGAGGAGTTGAAGACATAATCCCATTGCTAGCTATAAAACTATTTCCCCCAAAACTGTAAAGAAAGAAAAAAGAAATTCTGCTATTTTATATTCTGTATTTTAAGTAAAATACAAGGACACTATCAGAGATGTAATCCAAGTATAGCATAAAATAAAGTGATTTTAAAAAAATCATTAAAATATATTTCTGTTCATGACTGTTTGCCTTCATGTTTTTCTGTGTACTGTATATGTGCCTTATGGCCAGTATAGAATAAGAAGGTATTGGATCTTCTAGGAGCAGAGTTACAGGCTGGTGTGAGTCAAAATGTTAGTTGTAGGGCACGACACTTCCAGAGGACCTTGCTATACCACTCCTGGGCATATACCCAGAGGATTCCCCAGCATGNTAAATTATGTTGACAAGTTTTCTTTTAATAGAATCTGATGTTTCATTTATAAGTGTACTGTTATTGTACAAAGTCATAATTTACATTGCCTGCTTACTTTGGGGATATTAATTGAAATCTTATGAAATGAAAACCATGGTAAATCAAAGTATGCTTTGAAGAASTTGGATTCAATTTACTGTTTAGACATTAAAAGATTCATCGAAGTAAATACATGTGCTTTGAGTTACCAACATGCAACTTAATTTTGGACTTTGCTTCTGTTACACTTTAACATGAGTAAATTTGATCATTTCAGTGAGTACGGTTAATTTTTAAATACAAAAATAAATTCCTGCAATATAAATCATATAAAAAACATCCATTTGTCCAGAAATAAAGAATAATAAAATAAGTGAGATAATAAATACATTATTATAGCACAATAAAATATTATTTTCTGATAGGAAGATTTACAAATTTTGGTAACCATTTCTAATTTAATGACCCAAACAACTGAAGCAATACTTCAAGAAAGTTATATAGTTTAGATGCAGAGTTGATTATTATAGAAAGTTATTAAAAGGTTTGAGAACCTTAAATTCAAAGGAGCTTGATGGTAACAGAAGAATCAATGAAATGAACTCTTGCTCAGAAAAAAATGATGTTTATAATAGTAGCAGCCTTATGTTTTAAACAGTGCCTTATTTAAATAGTAGTAGAAAAATGAGGATAACTTCTTCATTATAAATATGATTACTTATTACTTGACTAATGAATAAATTAAATTAGCAGTGTTTTTTACATATATATATATATGTGACAAAGTATTGAATGTGTATATTTYATCTCAATATTCAGTTTTAGATCATTTTAGATGTTTGGGAACAAGCCTTCTATGATAAACAGGGTACATGGTAAAATTTCTTCATAAGACTAGATTATATTTTTAYGAGTCATGTGATAGAGTGTGTGCATCATTTTACATACACGTGTCACCTCTCATGCTCATCATGAGCTYACACTCAGGTTCCATTTATTTCTTCTCCTTAACTTGAACTTCAAAATTTAACGATGTATGTTTGTGATTTTAATGCACAGAGTTTCAAAAGCAGAAAAGCGTTTCTAAGGTAGTCAAACCTGGAACTGACTCAGTTTWGTTTTCTGTTCATCAATGTTTGAGACAATGGAAGATTATATCTACTTAGCATGTCATGTTTAGAAATACATGAGAAAACAAGCAAATTTTAGAAAGAGATCACATTTTAAAATTATTTGTACCTGTTTTCTAAAACTTAATTTTGTTTGTATTCATTTTAGGCATGTTAATGTGTAGTCAATTTTTATGTAAAATATATATATTAAATCAGCTAAAATAAAACTAAACCAATACTTCAAGAAAGTTATTATCACCTAAAAAGAAGATAGTTGTAGAATATTGGAATTTATAAATAAAATACTGCA
>BDUI01032736.1:0-24915 GCA_002335545.1 Apodemus speciosus | reverse complement strand
TCTCTCTCTCTCTCTCTCTCTGTCTCTCTCTGTCTCTCTCTGTCTCTCTCTCTCTCTTCCTCGTGTGTGTGTGTGTGTGTGTGTGTGTGTGTGTGTGTGTGTGTGATTTATCTTAAAAGAAGTCATGCTGTTTAGTACCAGTCATGAGAAACTTCCTTTCAAGCTGTTGACCAGGGTAGTCTAAGAGACCTCCAAAATGTATAGGCTACTGCTGCTTCCCTTGGTTATCTCCCAGAGGTTGAAAGTATGTCTTCATTGCTGAAGGCTCACTGCACTTCAAAAGAAGTTCTTAGGTTAGAGTTTGACCTGACTTGGAAGACTCCTACCTGAGGACTAACTTTTCTTGTACCAGAAGATTCTATGCAAGTTTCCAGGGAAGGAAACAATCAGTAGTCCTATGCAGATTAATAGTCTTTGTCGGTTGTGACTTATAAAAAAAAAAAACACAACAATGACCAACATGGTAAGCTATTACTTAAGGTAAAATGGTGGTTCTCACATCTTGRCAGTAACTCAGAGCTATCTAATTGCACATAAGGCTTCCTCAATAAGAGGGAAATCATGCCTGAAACTGGAAACCTAGCTAAGCATCTGGGGCTAGTATAGTCATGCATCTTAGAGAAGAACCTAAAACCACCACTTTTCTACACCATCATAAGTCCTAACTACATTTTAAAACTTATCCTTATACCCACAGGTAAGTATATCTCTCACTCCTCATCAAAAAGCATCCCCTTTCTGGGAACTAGTCTGGGTCTATAGTTATAAGATGTGAATGATGCCTTAAAATGGGACTTTTGAAGTTATAATTAATGAGAAAGGATGCTGATTGGAAGGGTTTTGGGAGATGGCATATGGCTTAAAGGTGTATCCTCCTGGTGTTCATGCTTGAATGTTCTATAGGATTCTCAATGAAATTATATGTTGGACATGATTGCTATGTTGTTAATCACAGCATTTTCAAAGTGGAGGCAGGAGGAACAATGCTGCCTGTGCTCTGGACTACTCAATGCCTGACCTTACCTGCCCATGGAGGTTGGAAGTGAGGTGGCACAGAGTTAATAACATAGACTCAGGGAGCAAACTCATCTGAACACTGCTGCAAGCTCCTTTAATACCTTCCACCTATACCCCATTGCTTCCAAGAAAACATCTCTTCTAAATAGGAGTTCCTGATTGGCTGACGTTGTCTGTGCCAGCACTCCTTGGTCTCTCAGGCAGTACTTAATTTGGGTCCTCCTGTAGGAGATGCTTTTGTGGCTACACAGGCCCCTGACAGTTAAGTAGAGGTGGTCCCCACAGTTCCTGCTACAGATCAGTAGTTCAACATCATCCTCAGATGCATAGGTATTTGTACCTTGTCTTAAAAAAAAAAACCAAAACCAAAACCAAAACCAAAACCAAACCAAAACCAAAACAGAGCAAAGACTCCCATCCCCTCCAAAATCAACTATGGATTAGTGTACAAATTTGGATGAAAATTCACCAATGGATTGGGAATGTGGATTCTGCACTCTCTAGGCAGGATGAAATATTGCTAGGTTTACAGAAAAAAAAAGCATCTCTCAGACTTTCCTATGTGTGCTGTGAGGTTTACTATTCTGTTTTTGCCTGTGGGTCTGCATGATTACACTAATGTATTGTGTTTCTCTCTGCTGCTTTTAAAATTTAAATGAGACATGATTTTATTCATCGATTTGGGACATCATGCAAGGAAGCATTAAAAGGTAACTCATTTCCTCTAGGTTCCTAGTTGATTTTGAGGGCACATTAAAAAGGCCTCCGTTACTTGGAGCTTGCCAAATGGTTTAACAAAATTACAAAATCTCAATGCAGAGTGAATTTTATAGTATAAAACACTGAGCATGTGGCATTTCATATTTCAATCTTGTACTAATAATTCCCAATCAGAAGACAAAGCCAAAAACCTGACAATGACTTTAGGTAAGTCATTTGATGTCTTTGGGCTCATTTTTCTTTGTCAGTTGATAGGATAGGTTTAGACTCACTACTCCTCTGTTCCATTTCAAACCAGTAATGATCTTAAAATCTAGTAAAAAGAAGCTGGTATAATACCATCACACTTCACATTGAAGTTTTTATATGATATTGTTTTGAAATATCCAACAAGTACATGAGATTTGGGATATATGGAGTTGAGGCAGTTACAAAGAGAAACATTCAGGTTCAAAATATCTGAACTAAATATAAAGGTTACTTCTACTTTTGTATTTCTTTTGACTATCTTTTGAAAGGCTTGGCTCAACTTTCTTCTTTTTTAAATAATTTATTTATTTTTATTCACTTTATGTCCTGATCACAGTGCTTCTCCTTCTTTTCCTCCAAGTCCCCATCCCCAAATGCCCCTTCTTCTTCTCCTCAGAGAAAGGCAGTCACCCTTGGGTACCACATCACCCTGGGACATCTAGTCCCAGTAGGACTAAGCACATCCTCTCCCACAGAGGCCCAATCAGGCAGTCCGGAAAGGGGTAAGGGGATACAATGGCAGGGAAAAGAGACAGTCCCTACTCTAATTCTTAGGGGACCCATATGAAGACTAAGTAGTACATCTGCTGCAAATGTGTAGGAGGCCTAGGTCCAGCTCTTGCATGGCTCCCTGGTTGGTGGCCCAGTCTCTCTGATCCCCCATGGTCTGAGGTTAGGTGACTCTGTAGGTCTTCATGTGGTATCTTTGACCCCTCAGGCTCTTTCAATTCTATCTCCAACTCTTCCACAAGATTTCCCGAGCTCCACCTGTAGGCTGTAGGTCTCTGAATCTGTTCCTATCTGCTTCTATCTGGATGAAGCTTCTGAGGAAACAGTTATGCTAGGTTCCTGTCTGCAAGCACAACAGAGTATCATTAATAGTGTCAGGTTGGCTCTCTTCCATGGGATGGGTCTCAAGTTGGCATAGTCATTGGTTGCCTGTGCCCTCAGTCTCTGCCCCATCTTTATCCCTGCATATCTTGTAGGCAAGACACTTTTGGTCGAAGGTTCTTATGGGTTCATTGATGTCCTCTTCCCTCCTGTGGAAGTCCTGCCTGGCTACAAGAGGTGTGCCCTTCAATCTCTATATGCCTCTGTGGTAGGAATACCATCTAGGGTCACCCCCAATAGATTCCTATATCCTCATCCAGTCCCAGGGCCCCAGTGGTCACCAGATATGCCCTGCCACCAATTTCCATTCTTACTCCCAGACCTCTGCTGTTCTTCTTTCAACACTTGATCACCATCCTGTTTCCCCTCCTTACCCCCTCTCCTACCCAGTTCCCTCTCTCCACCTACCTCTGATGACTATTTTCCCATTCTTGAGTGAGGTTCCCCATAGTCTCCCTTGGGACTTCCTTATCATCAAGTTTCTTTGGGTCTGTGTTTATAACATGTTTATCCTGCACTTTATGGTTAATGTCCACTTATACTTGAGAACATATCATACATGTCTTTCTTGGTCTGGGTTACCTCACTCAGGATGATATTCTCAAGATCCATCCATTTGGACCTGCAAAATTCCTAATGTCCTTGTATTTAATAGCTGAATAGTATTTCATTGTATAGATGCACCACATTTTCTTTATCCATTCCTCGGTTGTTATTGTTTTATGTATAGATCACATTAAACTTTATTTCTTTTTGCATTTTCTAGTCTAAATGTTTCATTTTATTCTTTTTGTTTTTGTTCTGTTGTTGCTACACAATGATATTCTCATTCTTTATTAGTCTTGTATTTTGAGATAGGGTCTTACTATGGGGTATTGACTGGCTTTGAACTTGTGGCAGCCCTCTTGCCTCATCCTCCTGACTGCTGGGATGACAGGTGAGTACGGCTACATCTGGCTTCCCTTCTTGGCTTTATATTTACTTTATGTGACATTTACTGCTTTACTTTTACATTTCCACTGTTTCTGTTTTAATTGTGCCTCTTTGAATCGTGTTGGTATGATACTTTTATTAGTAGCATATTTAATATATATACATATAAACTGTATAAATATTCATTAGATGTTTAATTCATATATATATGAATATATATACATATATGTATATATGTATATATATTCTTCATCGTTATTTTCCCAGGTTTAAATTATTTGATTGCTTTTACTTTTTCATATATCTTGAGACATCTGTCTAGTGCAGTGATTCCCTACCCATGGGCCATAACCCTTTTGAGGTCACAGATCAGATATTCTGCACATCAGATATTTATATTATGATCCACAACAGTAACAAAATTACTGTTATGAAGTAGCAATGAAATAATGTTATGGTTGGTGTCACTAAAACAAGAAGAACTGTATTAAAGGGTCACAGCATCAGAAAGGCTGAGAAGCACTGTTCTAGAGGCCTTTTTTCAGTATGAATGTTTGAACCTAGAATCTTGTGCATGCCAAGAAAATGATGCACTGCAGAGTATCATTATCAAAACTGTATTTTTCTTAATATATAAAATTTTATGTTCAAGTGCTTTTATCTTCAACATGAAAAAAAGTATGCTATCTTATTGCTCCTAGTTGGTTTGGGTGGTTTGAAGAAAATCTAATTAATGACCAATTGATACTGAACAGTTAATTTCTTCAGGACTCCCTTTAGCTTTTGTGTTTTTTTTTTAAGATCCATAATTTTATCTTTTCTTTCAAGGATTCTAATTCTTTTTACTTTTAGGCCATTTAAAAATCATATTTTCAAAGTTATACACTAAAAAAATATAGTACTGAATATTAATGTATAAAATGCAAAGTACTGTGGACATGCAATATCATGCGAATGTAGAATGCATACAAATTTCAATTAACAATAATATTAAAAAATTAAGCATGTTATTAATTTAGCCTTAATAATTTCTTCAGATCCATCTTTCAGTAACTCATTTCATCTTCTTTATAACATGCTGCTAGGCCACAATTTAATTTTAAATTTGGCATATTTCTGTGTGAATACATATGTGTGCAGGTGCATGTGTACGAACATGTGGATGTCAACCTTGAACCTTTAGTACTGTTCATTTAAAATGTTTACTGTGTATGTGTATGTGTGTATTACTTGTTTTTGTTTTGCTTTATTTTGGCGACAGGGTCTCTCACTGGCCTGCAGCTTAGAGAGTAGGCTAGGCTGGCTAGCCAGGCCTTAGGGACCCACACGTCCCCAACTCCACAGTACTAGTCTTATAAACATGAGCCTCATGATTAKTTTTTAACATGTACTTTTGCCAATCAAACCTAGGTCCTCACACTTTTTGAGGTAAGTACCTTAATGACTACGCCATTGCTTTAGCCTATGGGTATTGTATGTTTTTAATCCTAGAATTTTACTTAATGCTTTTTTTTCAAGTTCTTGCTGAAAATTTCAATATTACCATTCCATATACTAAA
Source organism: Apodemus speciosus (assembly GCA_002335545.1). Taxonomy (NCBI): domain Eukaryota; kingdom Metazoa; phylum Chordata; class Mammalia; order Rodentia; family Muridae; genus Apodemus; species Apodemus speciosus. The sequence goes on along the minus strand of BDUI01032736.1, from coordinate 19,546 downwards.
ATACTAATTGTGGCTATTTAATGTCTGATAGCTCCATAATCTACATCTCTCTTGAGGGTATTCATAGTATTTTTTAACTCTTGATTTTCATTCTTATAAATCTGGCTGTTTTAAATCAAAGATTAATTAATTGTTTCATATTTAAATTGAAGAGGTGATTTATGGCTCTGTTTGATGTTATCTTCCTTCAGAGGAGTTTTACATCTTCTTTTTTAATATTCTTTTTCAATTTAATCTGTTTTATTTACACTCCAGATTTTATTGCCCTCCAGGTCTACCCTCCGACTGTTCCACATCTCCTTCCTCGTTCCCACCCCCTGTCTCCACAAGGAAGTCCCCATGCCCCCTACCCCACCAGACCTTTAAATTCATTGGGGCCTCCAGTCTCTCGAGGCTTAGGTACATCTTCTATGACTGAACCCAGACCTGGCATTCCTCTGCTGTATATGTTTTAGGGGCCTCATATCATCTGGTGTATGCTTCCTGGTTGGTGGTCCAGTTTCGGAGAGATCTTAGGGGTTCAGGTTAATTGAGACTGCTGGTCCTCCTACAGGGTAGTACTCCTCCTCAGCTTCGTCCAGCTTTTTCTTAATTTAACTACAGGGGTCAGCAGCTTCTGTCCATTGGTTGGCTATAAATATCTACATCTGACTCTTTCAGCTGCTTGTTGGGTCTTTTGGAGGGCAGTCATGATAGGTCTCTTTTTTTGAGTGCTCCATAGCCACAGTAATAGTGTCAGGCCTTATGGCCTCCTCTTCAGTTAGATTCCCACTTTGTGCCTGTCGCGGGACCTTCTTTTCCATTTCCATCCCTGTAGTTCTTTCAGACAGGAACAATTATGGGTGAGAGTTTTAACTGTGGGATGGCAACCCCATCCCTCACTTGATGCCCTGTCTGTCTGCTGGAGGTGGGCTCTCCAAGTTCTCCCTCCCCAATAYAGGGTATTTCATCTAAGGTCCCTCCCTTTGAGTCCTGACAGTTTCTCACCTCCCAGGTCTATGGCACATTCTGGAGGGCCCCCCAACCTCCTATCCTCATAGGTTGCCTGTTTCCATTCTTTCTGCTGGCCCTCAGGGCTTCAGCCTCTTTACCCTACCCAATACCAGATCATGTTACCCCCTTCCCCCATCCCATCCCCATTCCCTCCCAGATCCCTCCCTACTCCCTTTGTGATTGCTTTCTTCTCTCTCCCAAGTGGGACTGAGGTTTCCTCCCTTGGCTTTTCAGCTTGTTGACCTTTGTGGGTTCTCAGACTGTATCTTGAGTATTCTGTACTTTTTTGGCTAAAATCCACTTATTAATGAGTACATACCATGTGTGTTCTTTCGTGATTGGGTTACTTCACTCAGGATGATATTTTCTAGTTCCATCCATTTGCCTGTAAAACTCAGGATGTCTTTGTTCTTAATAGATGAGTAGTATTACATTATGTAAATGAGCCACATTTTCTGTATCCATTCTTCTGTTGTGAGACATCTGGGTTGTTTCCAGGTTCTGGCTATCACAAACAAGGCTGCTACATCTTCTTCTGGCCAGCTTCTGGGCCTCCAATTGATATGATTCAAACTGGCTTTTTATATTTATGGGAATTGGTTTAGTTCTGGTTTATATTTTCTCACAAGGGGTAGTAATTTCCTGCCATTTGAAAACTTTCTATGTTTATCTGAATCCCTACTTTTTAGGCAAGGCTTAATTTCCAATTTTTGTCTGCCTAATACCCGAGGGTCTTTGAGTATCTTAGTTCAGTTTTGCAGTCTTTTAGGCACAATTTTTAAATGGGAAATAGACTTTACAAAGTTAATGAATTGGTTTTCAAGAGTGATTTGTAAAACTCTAGTTCAAGCATTGACAAATTAGATTGTCAAGGGTACATTCTCCCAAGTCCTCCCATGTCTTTTCCACCTCCCCACCCACTCAACCCCATGCCTACTTTTTACCCATCTGTTGGTTTACATTTTTCAAAATCTATTTTAATAACACTTAATACTTAAGTGTTTTAATCTAACTTCTGGCCCACCACCTACCTGAGGTAGTGGAAAGAAAAGGTTAATAAGGCACAGGAGGATATGGATCTGTTTAGAAATAGTTCTTTGGGGTGAATCTAATATGTGTTGTTAGTATATAAGCAGTTCAGTTCACACAAATCAGCAGCAGTTGCTTCATCCATTCACAAACAACATTCATGAATCAGCAATTGCAGTTCTATCCAGAAGAAACTACAAGGCTCTGCTGATCAGCCTGTGTCCAAGGAAGTGGCAAGAATCACCAGAAATTCTCTGGTGCATTTCTGTTTACAAAGTCACAACAAACAATGGTCAGCAAAGAGTGGCAAGATGAGCCAATACTACAGAGCATAATCTGCAAAAACCAGCGTCAGCAAAGCCCAATGATGACCAGCAAAGAATGGTAAGGCATACCAATACCACACAGCATGATCTACTGTTTGTTGGGTTAAATTTATACCTTTTCCAAATATCATGTGTTCTCTCAAGCATCTTCTCTAGTAAAACATCACTTGCAATTTTTCCAGACAGCTTCCAGAAAAACACCATGCCTCTGTTCTTAGCAAAACATCCTCCCATGTTACTGTTTCAGTAAAAACATCCTCTCATAACACAGTTTTCAGAAAAACATCACATGACACAACTGAGTCTCCACAGAAACCAGAAATTTCTATTCTACCCCTCTATGTATTTAGAAAACAAATCAATAGCAACAAAACACTAACTAGAACTTTAAAAAAGACATAAAAAGCACAAGAAATACACATACAACTCATATACATATACACTATAAAAAACAAAATGGGAAGCCATAATATACAAGCAAAAGACCAAAAAAACCCAAAAATGTTCAAAGCGATATGTGACAAAAAGTCTCCAMATATATTACTGAGTTCATTTTATGTTGGCCATCTACTGAAGGGCATACGTGTTGTTATTATACCCAGTGAGACTCCATTGGAAAAAAGAACCTAATTTTTCCTTTGTATTCAGATGGCAGTTGGAAATAGATTCTTGGTTGAAGATGGGAGCCAGTGCTTACTTTCTCCATTTAGCAATRGGATTCCATCTGGTTTGAACCTTGTGTAGTCCCTGTGCTTACAGCCATATGTAAGTTCATATGTGCATCAATCCTGTATTGTCTGGGAAACCCTATTTTCTTGGAGTCATCCAATGTAGGAAGTAAGCCAGAAACCTCCAACTGGACAATTCATAGAAAGTGAGAGATTTTGGAACACCCTGTGTTAAATGGGATGCCTTCATCAACCCCACCTCCAGAGTTTAAGGAGCTATGTACAAGAGGAGGTAGAAACATTATAAGATACAAATCATTCTTGAGAAACCCAATGTGCTTCAGCTTAATGGTTAATTCTTCTTTCTGGACATTCAACAGCAATCTCCTAGAAAAAAATGAAACAGGAATGATGCCAGATTTGCAGGGTCTATAGGGAATGATGGAGAGACTATCATAAACAGTAGAGTCACCTCTACATGGTCTATTTTTTAAAGCCTTTTTATTTGAAATAACGTGAGAATTACAAAGAAGTGTCAAAGAGAGCACTAAAAGACTCTGTCAGTCCTTCGCTTTTGCCCAAAGTCCACTAGTGGCATCATGTTATATAACCATGGTATATTTGCCAAATTTAAGAAATTAATGTTACTATGATATTGCTTATAAACCTATAGCCTTCATGCATATCTTCCCATTTTATCCACCAATATGGTGGATATTTTTCTTTCCTACTATTCATTATTGAATGTAACACTACATTTATTCGTTTTTCATATTACAACTTTGTTGAGAGTATCTGGAGTTTTCTTATTTCTTATAACTTTGGTAGTTTTGAAGATTGCTCATCTGGTAATTACCATAATGTTCTCTATCATGCATTTGTCCAGCATTTTCTCATAGTTCAAATGGGTCTTCTGTGATTTTTAGGGACACCATCAGGGATATAATTCCATGACTTATTACTGGGGATGCTAACCTTGATTAGCTAACTGGCTAATGTCTATGTGCTGTAGTTACAGATTTCCTCTTTTTATTCTGCCTTACTTCCCTTGGCTATTTACTATAGAAGGATGGTTTTGTTTTCTGGATATCACTCCCAAAGACTACTAGTAGCTTTAATTTCTCCAGTTGTGGGACAAGCAATGATATTATAGCTTTGAGGAAATATGAGGGAAAATTATGAATAGCTATCTCTTAGCCTTCTTTCCATTGCAGCAACTGCTGCCATCATATCAGGAAGTTTCTCCCCATTTCCCTACTGACTTGTCACAGACCTGTCATCAGTTCCTTGGGCTATCTTAAGATTTTCGTAATTTTATTTTCCTATTCATAGTTTCATTTTATTTTTGTAGGAGGTGGTTTCTCAGCTTGTCAAAACCCAGAAGCCACCCTTCTATAATTCTCACAGTCATGTGAGATTCCATAATATCAATGCTGTAACTTTATAGTCAAAGAAAGTAAGTCTTAGACAGCCTAAGGAACCAGATAATGTCCTAGACCCACTTAATGTAAGATGGGAGTTCATACATAGAACCCACATTGTGTTACATGCCACCTGCCATTCTGACACTAACTTGAGTAGCACAAACTCAAAACTGCATTTTTCTTTGATATAAGACCCTTTCCTATGAATGAAACTTTAGTTTCTAGTTCAGCCTTGCTCACTGAGGGTGATTGTTTTTATAGGTGACACTGTACTCTTATATGAAGGGCCTTGGTGAGGTACCTGATAGACTTGCTGATACCCGTGTCTTCTCTAATTTGCTAGGCCTTTAATGAGGTAATCTTGAACTAGATCCCCTGAGACATTTGTTGGAACTGATACTTCATGATTCACTTGAGCAGTAGGCCAAAGCCCTCTACAAACTAGTACTTAGGCAGTAGTTCCAGACAGTCCAAGATGAAATTTATTCCTTAAATGTTTGTTGAATGCTTATTGGTTAAGAACCATGTTAGGTACTGGCTGGAGAGGGCGAAATAAATATGACAAATACCAATGTCATAAAGTTTAAACAACTGAAAGTATATATTTCTCTATTGCCACTTTCTCATCACGTTTGTATTCCCCTTACAGATGATTGCCAGTTTTGAAATCAGAGAAATATTTTTGTTCCTAACATAGGAAAAATGGACTAAAAAATATACACTATGGCCAAAACAGAAATCATATTAACCTTTGAAAACATTTGTATGTTTAGGATGCAGTAGAATTTTACTTAAACAAATAACTCTATTTTTCTACCTATATACTTTGTACAGATTTTGTTTCATTGCTTTGATGATCACAATTTCATATTCAAAACATGTTAATAGTTTTTCTGTTTTCATATATTATCCTAAGATACAGCAACATAAGAATGTGTTGAGATTTATTCAACATTGTACAAAAGCTAATCCCTCTCAGAGCATAATTAAAGGAGGTTCCATTAGATCTCTAATAAAGAGTATATAAAGTTTTCTCAAACAATTGTTTTAATTGTTTTTGAAGTGTATTCACCAGTTTTATACATTTTAGGTTATTTACCATCTTACTGAAAAATAGCCAATTTCTTCTTGCGTTTAGTAACACAAATGCTAGGGACAATTTAGAAATCAGCTATGACTTTGTGACTTTTACAAGCACTTTCTGACAATAATGACTACTCTACAAGACTACATTCTAACAAGCAATGAAAATACTGCTTGTTTTACCTTTTAGTTTTCTTCCCAAATTATTTATCTTCTATCCTACCAGAATATTGCTATTTGTAAAAGTTGAAGTCCAAAATTTCATGATTTGGAAAATTCTCCAATCCTGGTGAATTGAAGTTCTATTTTAATAGTTGGCTATGCTTTCATCCCAAGAAACTGGCAGGTCTGGTGATGTGTTATATGAAACTTCCTGTGAAATCTTCAAAGATACATGGTTATAAAAATACTTTTCAAGTTAGAAGGTAGATATGTTGGGGGAGATTTGGGAATTTTCAATGAAGTGAGAGAGTGGATATAATTGTATTTCACTTTATACATATATGAAATTCTTAAAGATTATAAAGGTACTTCTTATACTAATTTGGAATATATTAGATAAAATGTATATTGTTGGGCAGGGCAGATGGTCATTGAAAGTTGACACCTCATTGGTTCTAGAATGTAGACTTGGATATTTATGTATATGTGTCATATATATATATATATATATGTGTATATATATATATCCATGTACACACACACACACACACACACACAGAGAGAGAGAGAATCAGAAGTTAAGACTTTCAAAGAAGATTTAAAAATATTTTCATCACATTACTGCTAAACTACCTATAAAATAAAACTTGAACTTCAGAATTTATGCTATATACTAATCTATGCTTTACACTTAGAACTGCTGATTCATTCCTATTACCTAAATCATTTATGTATTCTAGTTATTTTAGTAACATTTTGTGTTAGTTTTATATTCACATAACTGAGAACAAATTATTATTTTAAAGCTAAAGTATTGCTTTAAAATATGCACATATGACTAATGGATGAACCGCTTCCTTAGACAAACAAAAGCAACCAAACAACCTGTCAGTTGAATGGATTAACTAATGGAGGTATCCATTCTTTAAATAGTTTCACCTCTTATTGGTGGATATCACAAACATACAAGAGAAAATTATAAGATAAAGTGAAAACTATACACGATTAAAACATAGACCTTAATCCTAACCCTTGGTTTGTCTCCTGAAACAATGAAATAAGGTATAGCAGAAACTGAAGGAAAGGCCATCCAGAGACTGCCCTACCTAGGGAATTCATCCCATCTGCATACATAAAACCCAGACACTATTGCTGATGCCAAGAAGTGCTTACTGACAGGAGACCAGTATAGCTGTCCCCTGAGAGGCTCTGCAAGAGCTAGACCAATACAGATGCTGATGTACACAGCCAAACATCAGCCTGAGTGTGGGGACCCAAATGGAAGAGTTGCAGGAAGGACTGAATGAGCTGCAGGGGTTTGCAACCCCATAGGAAGAAGAACAATATCAACCAACCAGATAACTCAGAGCTCCCAGGGACWAAACCAACAACCAAAAAGTACACATGGAGGAACCCATGGCTCCAGCTGCGTATGTAGCAGAGGCTGTCTTTATCTGGCACCAGTGGGGGGGGAGTCCCTTCCTTGGTCCTGTGGAGACTCAATGCCCTACCATCAGTGGGTGGGTGGGTGGGGGAGCACCCTCATAGAAGCATGGGGGAGGGGAATGACATAGGAGGTTTGCAGAGGAGAAACTGGGAAAGGGGATAACATTTGTCCATGTGAAGTCTCAATTCCCCAGAATAGAGGAATACAAGTCAGGAAATGGGGGAGGGGGTGTGAGCAGGAGGAAGAGTGATGGGATAAGGGGTTTTTAGAGGGGTAATGTAGAAAGGGGATACCATTTGAAATGTAAATAAAGCAAATATCTAATAAAAATGTAAATAAAAATAACCAATAAAAATGAAAACAAAAACCATACAAAACACTTTTGTACATATTTTAACATTAGACATCAGAATTTAGTGTCTTATTTCTTTTCAACTAGAATTCAAGAAACTTACCTATTTGTCAAAAGTTATTTATTACATTCAAAATTTAAGTTTCTGGACTTAAAATTTTCATTTAAAAACAACTAGTTGTTCTAATGCCCTTCAGTGTGGAAGAGCTGAAATAATGTATATGTGTATGTGTATATGTATATGTATATGTATGTGTGTGTATGTATACATGTGTGTATATATACATGACACATATACATAAATATCCAAGTCTACATTTTATCACCAATGAGGTGTCAGCTTTCAACGACCATCTGCCCTGCCCAATAATATACATTTTATCTCAGATATTCCTAATTATTATAAGAAGTACCTTTAGAATCTGAGAATTTCATACATGTATAAAGTGAAATACAATTATACCCACTCTCTCACCTCATTGAAAATTCCCAAATCCCCCAATATATCCACCTTCTTACTTGAAAAGTATTATCTATCTATCTATCTATCTATCTATCTATCTATCTATCTATCTATCTATCTATTTGAATGGAAGCATTATGTTAAAATAAATGTGTGGGGCACGGCAATAAAGCTCATAAAGCCTTTTCTTCTAGTTGGAGTTGTAGTATTTACTATTTCCATTTATCAACTGAAATCATAAAGGAGGTATTCTGCAAGTTACTAATTTGTAACAGATTTATAGAGAGTTCAGAAAAAAAACTCTACCTGATGCAGGTGACATTTGTTGAAATGCCCAACAGTGGGGATATGGAACTGGAAGGGACTATCTCCAGTAGCCAGGCAGGACCTCAGCAGGGGCATGGGGACACCAACTCACCTACAAAATGTTTGACCCAAAATTGGTCTTGTCTAAAAGAAACACAGGGGAAAAGAAGGAGTACAGATTGAAGGAATGGCTGATCAGTGATCAACCCATTTTGACCATCCTATGGGAAGGTACCAATCCCGTACTATTAGTAATACTATGTTTTGCATGCAGAGAAGAACATAGCATAGTAGCCCTCTGAGAAGATCTACCCAGGAGCTGGCTGAGATAGATGCAGATACCCATAGACAAAGATTAGACTGAGATTGGAGACCCCTATGAAAGAGTTAGGGAAATGATTGAAGGCCCTTAAGGAGATGGCAACCCCACAGGAAGACCAACAGTGTCAACTAATCTGGACTAGTGGGAATTCTCAGAGTCTGAGCCACCAACCAAAAAGCATACATGGGCTGGTCCAAAGCCCTTGGCACATATATAGCAGAGAGCTGCCTTGTCTGACCTCAGTGAGAAAGGATGAGCCTAATCTTGCAGAGACTTGATGCGATGCCCCCAGAGTGTGAGGATACTTGGTGGGGGCTGCCATCTCAGGGGCAAAGGGAAGAGGAAATGGGGAGGAACTCTTAGAGGAGGTACCCAGAAGGGGCAGCATTTGGGATGTGAATAAATAATAATATTTACAAAGAAAAATTCTATCTGAATAAGGCTAGCTTCTATCAACTGTAACAGAGCCAATCAGGAGATTGATTTCAATCACAGTATTAATAATAAAATTGAATGAATAATATTGTGTATATTCTATTGATCAAGGAGGTTATGTAACAACTTTGTTAGTCAATAAAAATTGTTCTTTTTAAGATTGTTTTGCTATCAAAGAAAGGAAAGTCCAAGGAAAAGACACTTTATTAAATTGAATATGCAGACTGAAAGCCAAGAATAATAGCAGACACACACATGCAGAGAGAGAGAGAGAGAGAGAGAGAGAGAGAGAGAGAGAGAGAGAGACTACATAAACTGTACAGACACTTAGCTACAGAGGCACCTTAAAATATAAATTGTATGTAGAAATTTGAGTACTGTTTCCTGTGGGCTCCTCTTTTCCTTCACATAGCTTAATATAAGGAAGGACAATTATTTGTTAAATGACTCTCTCTCACAATGTGTGTCTGTGTCTGTTTGTCTATGTGTTCTTTATAGGTCCTCCCAACTGAAGAGGCTTACTGAGAGAAAATCTATTAATCTTTAAATGAAAAATTTAAATCCCATACACTTAGATTTTGAAGGCATTAAACTGCTTTATACACATAAACACAAATTACTTTATATAGACAAATGCACAAAGTCACTTAAATAACTTTTCTTCCTTGAATTTAGCTCTGTGGAGTAATGAAGGAGCCTGCAGGAAGCAAAAATTTTACGTTTCTACATAGAATTTATTTCTGTTATTAAGATGCTTCTGTAGGTAAGTGGGGTTATGTGTGGCCACAAATGTCATAAAATGAATTATATTAAGGAACCTACCCACATCTATTGCATGTGGTAGTATTAGAGTAATATTGTTTTTTTTGAACTATTCATCAACAACTCAGTTTTCCAGGAATCTGTGATTTTCTTAGGCAAAATTGAAGCAATGTGTAAGTTGTAGTGGGGAATAGACAACTTGGCTCTTTAAAAGACCATCATTTCTCTCCTTAGTTATGGTTTCGTGCTACATAGTTTTGCTTTCTTCCCTATCTATTGGCAGGTGTGAGGGGGGAGAATAGAAATGAAATCTACCAAATGAGGTATGATAAAACATTATTATTTTAGATATTATCAAAATCTAGAATATAGCATTCCCTTAAGGAATACTTTGTTCAATTCAAACAAAACTGATTAAGGAAATTCCAAACAGAGAAGGATAAACTCCTAGGACTGAGGGTTATACAATACAAATAGTTTTGCTATAATATGAAAGCAATTTGATAATGTAGTGTATTTGATACCTTTATCTCATAGTTAATAAAATAATATGAACTAGAAAATCTACATGTTATATCCAATGTCTCTGCCCAGCCAAGTCCTGCACATATTGCTCTAATGTCTAGTGAGGTGAATCTGCTTGATCCTCCCCTTAATGTATCCTCCCACCCCTCAGATCTAGCCAAGGTCCCACATCCAGCTCTCTGGACTAGTCTAACCACCCCTGCCTGCACTGCCTTCAACCTCCAGGCTTTGGTCCTGACCACCTACCTATAATGTACAGACCCTCCTGTACCACATTAAACCTCTCTGCTCATCTAGCTCAGTGAATCCACCTGACTACCCTTTCCACACACTATCCTCAATCTTCAAATCTACCTTCAAACTACAGGCTTGGATGAAGATGCATATCCTGTTTGTTAGCCTATACCTTTTGAATCTATCTGAATTCATTCTACATAAGTCACAGTCAACCTTCCAGCCCAACCCAGCCTATACATCCCATGTTCTGTCCCAATCTTCATTGTTCATATCAGATATAGACCTAAGAAGTCCATATGTCCATGTCATGTTGCAAAAATACAAACAATATAAAGGATCAAGCCTGTACCTCCTTGATTAAACTATCAGCTCTGTAGAAATGTTTGTCAATGAGAATTACTTGGATGGACCCCAGGAAACAAAACTTAACAGAAAAAAAAAAACCCTGTACTTCAAAGAATTCCAGGACTTGAAAGAAGGCACAAAGAAACAGCTCAGTGTAATTCAGGAAAGGGGGCTTAAAAAGAACAAATGCCTGTGTGATGCCTAAGAGAATACAAACATAAGGTTGATGGAAATGACAAAGACAATGCAGGACTTGAGAACTAAAGTCAATAAAGGAATAGAAACACGGAGGGAAAAAACAAGCTGAAATGATGAAATCGAAAAGCAAACAAATAAACACTGACTCAACTAGAAAACTCAAGAGAAAACCTTGCAAGTAAAATTAATGACGTAAAAGAATACAAAGATTTGTAGATAAAGTACAGGAATTAAATGAAACAAAGAATATGAAAAAACAATTTAAAACACAGGAAAAAGCACACAGAAAATGTGGGCACTTTGAAAGAACAAAGTTTTAAAATACAAGCATAGATAAGGGGTAATACTCTCCAGTAAATGGCATAGTTCACACCTTCAACAAGATCATAGAAAAAAATTCCCCAAACTAAGGAAACACACACCTATCTAGATACAAACAGTACACAGAATACCAAATAGATAATAATAAGGAACAAGGGAGAGATACTGTGCTCCAGCCCACCCCATAAACAGACATAGCTTGATCCCCAGCAGTTCTGACACCACTAGGCTCACAGATTGTGTGCTCCAGCCCATACCAGCCTGTCCACACCCAGAGACAGCTTAACCCCCCGGGGGTTCATGTATCACCACACTCACAGGTAAGACACACAGGCCTAACTGGGAACCCCCCAGGGCCCAGATTTGCAGGACCTCCTGCCTTGCCAGAGACACATCTCCCTACTAGTCTGCAACTGCACCCATGAACAGATCCTGAGCTTGAGCCCCGACCCCCTAGACAGTTTGATCCCCAGGAGTCCTAACAGAACCAGGATCACAGGAGGTCTGTCATAGCCAGGCTGACAGATCAGGCACTGCAGACCCCCTACCACACCCAGAGACAACCTGACTCAAGATTACAGGAGGGACAGACACCAGTCAGACACAGCAAGGCCATTTAACACCACACATAACCAGATGGCAAGAAACAAGTGCAAGATATACGTAACAGAAACCAGTGCTACCATCAGAATCCAGTTCTTCCACAACACAAAGCCCTAGATACCCTAGCATGCCTGAAAAGCAAGATTCAGACCTAAAACCCCATCTCTTGAAGATGACAGAGGATCTTAAAGAAGACATAAAGAACTCCCTTAAAGAAATACAGGAGAACACAGGTAAACAGGTAGAAGCCTTTAAAGAGGAAACACATAAAGCCCTTGAAGAATTACAGGAAAACACAATCAAACAGGTGAAGGAATGGAACAAAATCATCCAGGATCTAAAAATGGAAATAGAAACAATAAAGAATTCACAAAGGGAGACAACCCTGGAGATGGAAAATCTAGGAAATAGATCAGTCAAGAGTTACAGATCACCAATAGAATATAAGAGATAGAAGAGAGAATCTCAAGTGTAATAGATACCATAGAAAATATTGACATAACAGTTAAAGAAAATGCAAAGTATAAAAAGCTTCTAAACCAGAATATCCAGAAATTTCAGGGCACAATGAAAAGACCAAATCTAAGAATAGTCAACATCAAATTAAATGGAGAGAAACTTGAAGCAATCTCACAAAAAAAAGGGACTAGACAAGGCTGCCTACCCTCTCCCTATTTATTCAATATAGTACTAGAAGTTCTAACTAGAGTAATTTGTCAACAAAAGGAGGTCCAAGGGATACAAATTGTAAAAGAAGAAGTCAAGGTATAACTGTTTGCAGATGACACAATAGTATACATAAACGACTCCAAAAATTTCACTAGAGAACTCCTACAGCTGATAAACAATTTCAGCAAAGTAGCCAGATAGAAAATTAACTCAAACTCATCAGTTGCCTTCCTCTACACAAAGGCTAAATGGGTTGAGAAAGAAATTAGGGAAACAACACCCCTTATAATAGTCACAAATACTTTAAAATATCTTGGTGTGGCTCCAACCAAGCAAGTGAAAGATCTGTATGACAAGAATTTTAAGTCTCTGAATAAAGAAAGAGAAGAAGATCTCAGAAGATGGAAATATCTCCCATGCTCATGGATCTGCAGGACTGACACAGTAAAAATGGCTATCTTACCTGCAAGGGAGAGGGGAGGGGGAGTTAAAAGTGGGGCCAGAGTCAGGTATGGGAAGAGACAGGGGGAAGTCCAGATAGCCAGGATAATGAATATAAACATGTAGCAGTGGAGGCTGGGAAAGAGGAGGGGGAAGCACTAGAAAGTCCCAGACGCCAGGGAGGCAAGAAGCTTCGAGGACCCAGTGGGGATGACATTAGTGAAAATACACAACAGAGGGGACATCAAACCTGAAGAGACCACCTCTAATAGATAGACATGCCCCCCCCCCAGTTGAGGGATGGGGCCACTTACCAATGTCAAAATTTTTAACCCAGTATTGTTCCTGTCTAAAGAAAATGCAAGGACAAAAAATGGAGCAGAGACTGAAGGAAAGGTCATCCAGAGCCTGCCCCACCTTGGGATCCATCCCATCCACAGACAGCAAACTCCAACACTATTGCTGATGCTGAGAAGTGCTCCCAGACAGGAGGAGCCTATTATGGCTGTACTCTGAGAGGCTCTGCCAGCACCTGACTATGACAGATGCAAATAATCATAGCCAACCTTTGGACTGAGTCTAGGGATTCCAATGGAAGAATTAGGGTAAGGAATGATGAAGCTGGAAGGGATTGCAACCCATTGACACAACAATGTCAAGTAACTGGACCCCACAGAGCTCCCAGGGACTAAGCCACCAATCAGCATGGATGAGTCCATGGGTCCTGCTACACGTTGCACAGGATTGCCTTATATGGCATTAATGGGAAGGGATGCTCTTGGTCCTGTGAAAGCTTGTTGCCTCAGCCTAGGGGGATGCTAGCAGGATGAGACTGGAGTGGATGCCTGGGGGATCACCCTCTTAGAGGCAAAAAGGAGAGTGGATGGGATGGGGGTTTGCAGAGGGGAGACTGGGAAGGTGGACAATATTTGAAATGTAAATAAATAAAATAATATATATGTGTATATATATGACAATCACACTGAATATGAGAGGGTATAGATGAGAGGAAAGGGTTAAAGGAAGAAAATGGAAAGAGGAAAATAATACAATTATTTTTAATTTCAAAAACTTTGTGGTAGAAATTATGTTATCTCTCAGGATGAAAAAGTAAGTTGTTGGGGCTGGAGAGATGTGCATGCTTTTTTCTTTACATTTTTTTAAATTGAGGCAGTAGCATATATACAATTAAGTGGCCAACAGTCAAGAGCCCATCCCCAGATGAAGGTATTCCAATAAAATATTTCTAGTACTTCAGAAGTTTCCATCTTCTTCCCCTTGAGTACTATTCTTCATCTTCTGAATAACTATTTTTATATTTTATTTTATCTAAAGTGTGTGTGTATCTGTATACATCCCATGGCATATGTGTCAAGGTCAATGTATGTGTGAGGGTCAGATTCTCTCTGTCTTCTTTTTGAGGCTGTGTCTATTTTATTTCTGTACTGCCTTGTGTTTATGATATTTTAGCCAGTTTTCCTGTCTCCACTTGCCCTATCCCCACATGGGATTACAAACATAAGACACCACAAATGGCTCTCTTATATGTGTATTGAAGCCAGGCCATCAGATTTGCATGGCAAATGCTTTTTCCTGTTGTGCCATCTTGCTTGTCAGTAACCATTTTAAAAACATATATCAATTTTTTTTTTATCAAAAATTTGTTTATGCTGGAAGTTGACGTAAATAATACCACACATACAGATGTTTCATTGCTCTTTGTTCTTTACTTTTGTTGTGGATGGAAGCTTATTTTTATAAGTATAGTATTTTATTAAACATTTTAGTTTAGTTTAATTCTCTGAGCCTGAGAATTTTTGAGCATATATTTTGGAAAACCCAAGACACATGTATACAACCAAAATTAAATTGCTGGATCATAAGTATAGGTACATGCATGGCACATGCTACTAGTTTTCCAAAGATATTAAACTACTTCCTGTTCCTGCAGCCATATAGTTTAGCTGCAGTTGTCTGCAATCTTCTCCAATCCTTTGCAATATATTCAGCCGTACTATTTGTTTAGACATTCGCATGAAGATAATGTGATAGCTCATTGTAGTTCAAATTTCCCTGAGGGCTACTCATATTGAGTATGCTTATATACTTATTGATCTTTTGGTCATTTACTTTTCTTTTAGTAGTGATGTATTGAAATCTCTTGTCCATTTAAAATATAATTCTATCTGTCTCTTTGATTTATAATAGTTATTTATATAGTTTGGGCATAACTACTTTCTGAGATGTATGTGTGTTTTCTTCCAGGCTGTGACTTGTTTTCCCTTTGTTGTTTTTCATGAACAGAAAGTTAAATTTATCAATCTTTTCCTTTTTTATAGTTAATACTTTTGYTGCTCCACTCAAGAAATCTTTACCCTAAGGTTATACAGATATTATATTTTCTTCCAGAGAATTTGCTAGTCTCTTTCTTTTTCCACTTAAATCTTTGGTATATTTTAAATGTACATGGTATGAGGTTAAATGCAACTACTTTTATCTCTAGTAAATTTTCATCTTTCATTTTGAGAGTATCTTCAAATTTGTAACAAAACTTACCTTTATCTACATTTCTTTTAAGACAGGCGATATCAGTGACAAACAGCAAGCATGTGAGACATATTTCAGTTGCTATATCCAGCTACAGGTATATTTAGGTAATTCACCTTTAAAAGCCTACATTGCTGTTTTTTTTTTTTTTTTTTTTTTTTTTTTTTTTTTTTTGTAGCTCACTCAGCACTCAGAGCAGGTAGCATTAGTTAGGCTGAGACTATGAAGACAGATATGTCCCCTACAAGAGTTTCAGCTCTAAGCTTGTGAATGGTTTCTGCTGTGCAGGGCTTTTTAGTATCCCCTGTGGTATGTAAGGGGCTATATAAATGCAAATTTCATTTCATTTAGAAAGGAAATGAGCCACACTAAATGGACATGCATACAACTTTGGAATTAAAAGGAGGGTGGATTTCTTCTGTCAGCAGGGACAAAACAATACTCCTTATTCAAATCCATCTTTTTAGACATTTAGCAGTAAAAAGTAAGAGAGTCTGGATGGGAACAGAGACAAGATGGACTCTGTGTTCCATTTCATCGTTTTATTGCTCAGTGGTGGTAAGGTAGAACTTACTACTTGGCTTTTTCTAGTGATTCCTGATTCTGAATAGCCATTGGGCTCAAGTAAGAGCATTTTTAAACCTAATTCTAACAATTACTTCAAATAATGGACATTAAAATGATGTATCTATTTAGATCGACACTTTCTATTATTTTGTATATATTAAATGACTTAGAAGCAAGGTTTCCAGGATAAAAAGGAAAGAGATCAGGCAAATTATGTACATTTGGCAGGTGTCAGGCAGAATTTCATTACTGTAACAAACATCCACTATAATATAGTTTATAATAGGAAAAGGTTTATGTGACTCATAGTTTTGGAGGTTTTAGTCCATGCCAATTAATTGGTTCCATTCCTTTTGGCCAGGGTTGGCACAATATGACAGGAATGTGTGGTAAACAAATCTATTTGCTTGATGTCTGGGTATAACAAGGAAAAAGAAGATAAAGAGAAGTTAGGCTTCTAGTTTTTTTTTAAGGACTCATCTTCGATGACTAAATCTCTTCCATTAGGCCCTACCTCTTAACATTTTTACCCCTCCCCAATACTGGCAAGCTGCAGCCCAAGTCTTTAACTCATAGGCTTTGAGGAATCTTTAGGATCTACATTATCACAGGACACATGTAACTGTTAGTGTTTCTTCTAGATATCAGAGGTCCTTTATTAGTATCTTAGAAAACAAAAAAGAAAATGACAACTGAGTGGTGACCCATTTTTAAAAACACACTTCTTAAATTTTGTACAGAAAAAAAAAAAACCTCTGGCAAGATTGCTGACAGAACCACACAGAAAATCCGAGGGTCTTCAAGAAATGAGGACTAAATTAAAGCAAAAACTAAGAAGTAAACTGCTTGTAGAGGGATCAACTGGATTGGTCTTCAATTGGCAACAGGAAAGGAGAATCAATTCCTGATGTAATTATGAATGTATGTAATCTTACAGGTGTTTGAGGAAAAGGAAACAAAATCTAGGCTCTGGGACATAGAATTTTAGATGCATTAAAGACAAACTCTTTGCCATTCTTCACTTCAAGAAAGTGAACTGTCCCCCACTGTACCTAAATTGACATGCTACTTGTTTTGCTCTATTAAATGAGACAGAAACAATGTGATTGTTTGCAGAGCCTGGCACAAGTCATTAGCATCAGTTCTCAGGATGTACTCTCTTGGAATCCAGTCATCATGGAGGCTGAAACTCAGGCAAACCTCAGCAAGTAGTCCTGTGGAGGAGCACCAGCTAGGGGAGCTCTTGCTCAACCTCAACTTCCAGCCACACTCAGTGCACAATCTTGAAAGCTTTGTTTCCAGTATATCTTCCAAATGACTGTAGCCCAACTGGTAAGCAACCACGTGGAACAGAAGAATTTCATACCTTGCTTTATCAACTTACTGACTCATGGGAGATAATAAATGGCTGCTTTGGTTTCAGTGCATACATTTTATTCTAATTTTACTTATTCATTTCAGCCTTCAAAAAAAAGAAGTTAGTTATTTTTAGGGATCTTTCTTTTTTCTTATTCCATAATTTAACTTTTATTCACTTTACATCCTAATTAAAGCCTCCCTTATCTCCTCCCAGTTCCACCCCTACAAATCCCTCCTTCTATTTCCCCCTCCCCTTCTCCTCACCCCAGACATCGAGTCTCAGCAGGAGGAGGCATATGCTCTCCCATTGAGACTCATCCAGGCAGTCCAGATAGTGGAAGTGTATCCATGGCAGGGAACAGAGACTGAGACAGTCCCAGTCCAATTGTTAGGGGACCCACATGTAGGCCAAGCTGCTCCTGTGCTAAAAATGGCCTAGGTCCAGTCCCTGTATGCTCTTTGGTTGGTGGTTCAGTCTATGAACAACCTCCGGGTCCAGGTTGGACTTTGTACATCTTCTTGTGGTGTCTTTGACCCTGCTGCAGGCTCACTCAATTCTATACCCTACTCTTCTACATGACTCTCCAAGCTCCACCTGATGTTTGGCTATGAGTCTTTCTCTGTATCTGCCTCCATCTGCTGCTACATGAAGCCTCCCAGGAGGCAGTCATGATAGGTTCCTGAAAGCATAACAGACTATCATTAAAAATGTCAGGGGTTAGCTCTCTCACTATTCCCTAAGTCTCCGCTCCATCTTTATTCCTACACAACTTGTAGGCAGGAGAAATTTTTGGTTTGTGGGTGGGTTGATGTTCCCTTCCCTCTAGTGGGAGTCCTGCCTGCTATACAAATGTTTGTGTTGTCAGATGGAAGCAGAAATTCACAGAACACATAGTCCAGCAGCAGAAACAGTTGGAGAGATCCATGTCTCAACAAGTTGTGATGAAATGTCCAATTCCTGCAAGTTATCCTCTGACTTCACTATGCAGGTAGCACTGACTGTGCTTTACTGAAATGGCCTCAAATAATAATAA
Source organism: Apodemus speciosus (assembly GCA_002335545.1). Taxonomy (NCBI): domain Eukaryota; kingdom Metazoa; phylum Chordata; class Mammalia; order Rodentia; family Muridae; genus Apodemus; species Apodemus speciosus. The sequence goes on along the minus strand of BDUI01032736.1, from coordinate 928 downwards.
ATGAAAAATACATCTTGGCTCCTGTGACCAAGCAGGGAACAACAGAGTCAACGATCACTTGGGACACAGTCTGCCTGGGTTCCTTCTGCACATAGGAGATGGGCAGCTCTACAGCTGTCTGGGCATGTATCCTGCAAGGGAGCATTTGACCTGCAGGGAGTCCTGCGCTTAGAGGGAGTCCTGCTCTCAGAGACCTGTGCCATATCTGACACAGGGAAGATCCCACTTCCTGATACTCTCTAGAGAACTGGCAGGAGCAGGTTAATCGCCACTGCCCCATCCATCGGATGTGGTAGACCTGTGCCACATCTGACACGGGGAAGATCCTGCTTCCTGATACTCTGGAGAACTGGCAGGAGCAGGTTATTTGACCTGTGTCGCTTCTGACACAGGGAAGATCTTACTTCCTGATAATCTCTGGAGAACAGACAGGAGCACTGCATTCAAGAACTGGCAGGAGCAGGTCATTTGAGAACTGTCACCAGTAGGTGCATTCGAACTGGTAGAAGTGGGGCATTTGAGAACCAGCATCAGCAGAGCATTTGGAATCTGGCAGCAGCAGAACATTTGAGAAATATCAGCCTGCAGGGCATTTGACCCTGTCTGCCACAGGAAAGATCCCATCACCTGATACTTCCTGGAGAACCAGCTGTTTGCAGGGCATTGGTAAGAAAAAGAATCCCAGGAGTATAGAAACACAGGCCAGCAGGACAGAGAAGATAGATACAGCAGGACCACCTAACACTGGAGATAACAAGATGGCCAAAGGCAAACGCAAGATCATTAACAACAGTAACCAAGGCAACATGGCACCATCAGAACCCAGTTCTCCCACAACAGCAAATCCTGCATACTCCATCACATCAGAAAAGCAAGAGCTAGATTTAAAATCATATCTCATATTGATGATGGAGGACTTCAAGAAGGA
>BDUI01032713.1:15458-25700 GCA_002335545.1 Apodemus speciosus | reverse complement strand
TGCCCTCCTCCCCACCTCTGCCTTTGCATCCTCCCTAGCCCCACAGCCCCATTTTCCTTCTATTCTGCCCATCAGAAATCCACACAGACTCTTCTTGCACCTTTCCGACTTCCCCCCCACTCCCGTGTCAGTCCCTACTTTGATGTCGCTGTAGATACGCCCTTGCATTGCTATCCCACAGGAGCCCTTCAGCACTCATTTGTGGCATAATCTAAAAGCTTCAGCTCTGGAATAGATTCACACTCACAGGCTGAGGAGCCATAACAATGACACTCTTGTGTGTTCTTACAGGCCAAGATGCTGGAGGCGGACCTGGTTTCAAAGATGCTGAGGGCTGTCCTGCARTCGCATAAGAACGGGATAGTGTTACCCCGGCTCCAAGGAGAGTACCGRTCTCTGACTGGAGACTGGATCCCCTTCAAGCAGCTGGGCTACCCTACTCTAGAAGCCTACCTGAGGAGCGTGCCAGCAGTTGTCAGGATAGAGACTAGTAGATCTGGAGAGGTAAGATGGCATCTGGCCTGTCAGATTTCTCACACTGAGTCAAAGTCACCTGCCTGGTGCTTCTGATCTCATGCCTGTGSTATAAGCAAAAGCAGCACTGAGTAGCCTAGATCCACAGTGACAGCCAGCACACCCCGGATCCTGAGGTAATGCATGCCTCAGAGTGTTTGGGATATTTACCCAATGCCCGTGTTCATGTATGTGGGGTAGCAGGGGGGCTGGTAGAGAAGAAAGGGGAGCAGAATCGAGAACAGTCAGAGGGGAAGCTCATTTGTAAGAACGTATGTAARGGAAGACCGCAGTMAATTACACGTGGGTATCAGTAATAAGTATGCGCTGGTATCCCTCAGCCTCCCAGATCTAAGCCTTCAGCTCCTGTTCCTGGCAGCACTCATGAGAGCTTTCAACTTCTTTACTCTCTTAAAAAAAAAAAAAGGATTCTGAGAGTGAGAGATTTGCTTTTTCTCTCTTCATAATCAGCATGTCATAAATGTGCTGATTGCTTGAAAGATCAAGTGTGCAAATGAATGAATGAACTAATAGTGCTTCATGCACGTTTGAATTATGATTTACTTTGAACTTTTCCCCACTATTTTGAGCATTTAAAAATGTTTTAATAAGCAGCCGGGCGTGGTGGCGCACGCCTTTAATCCCAGCACTCGGGAGGCAGAGGCAGGCGGATTTCTGAGTTCGAGGCCAGCCTGGTCTACAGAGTGAGTTCCAGGACAGCCAGGGCTACACAGAGAAACCCTGTCTCGAAAAACCAAAAAAAAAAAAAAATGTTTTAATAAGTCCAAGTTTTGACTATTACAATGTCCCCTACTGAACATACTGAGGCACGTAGCTCTTTTCTTTGTATTCTCAAGAATAGAAGCACTGGCCAGGAGTACTGATAAAATTTGGCTTTTGCATAAAGCTGTATTGTTCTTGATTTCAACTTAGAGTAACATATGCACAACAAATGTAATTTTAAAAAACAACATCCTTTAGCCTCAGGAAGACAGCCTCAGTATGTGAACCTGGAGCTTAGCTTTCTGAGCACTCACTGCTTTTCCTRTGTAAGTGGTGGAAAGATGTACCTCGAGCCTCTGAGCTGGTGTATGTAGAGCACAGGATRCCTTTGGCTCATTTGCTAATTCCCCCAATGCCTACTTTATTGTAGGTGCTTAATAAGTATCTGTTTAAAGAACAAATGAAGATCTCAGACTGGAGAAAGAGTACTAGATCATGCATGATTCCTTTTGTGTTAAATATGATTTTGGTTCTGGAGATTGGGAGAGGCACTGGGAGCTGCATACACTGGGCTCCCTGGAGCCCAGCTTTACAAACTGGCTCTGAGAACGTCCTGCTCTCCTCTGCTGCTTACAGATTGTCTGCTATGCTGTAGCCTGCACAGAAACTGCAAGGATCGCTCAGCTTGTGGCTCGTCAGAGGACCTCTAAAAGGAAAACAGGGCGACAAATTAATTGTCAGATGAGAGTGAAGAAAACCATGCCATTCTTTCTAGAAGGTAAGTCTGTCCCTGAATAGATTATCATAAGGACTTATGGAAGTATTGCCTATGTTCCTGATAAACTGTTCATTGAATACTGATATCCACATGACGGGAGAAAATTCCTGTAACTGGGATTTCCATTGAAATGATGAAGATGAAGATGACTTACAAAATCCAGTGGTGACAGTGCAGAATAATGCAACTGATGGTGACTGTGGTGACAGCTAAGTGTAATCTTACCATTTTCAGTTATTTGACAAGAATTCTCATCCAGAATGTTGGACGAACCAAGAACCTGTGATATGCTTTTGTACTTAGCAGATTATGTCTTTTGGTTTTAAGACATTTATTTTCAGAGAAATATGAATTACATGGCCTGAAAACATGATAAACAGCTGTTATTTCCTGAATGCCTATCTCTAGGAAGTTATAGTAAATTCTAAAACCAAATTCTCAAGCARTGGGTCAACAGTGATGTGCAATATTAGATGATTCCATGGCAGAAGCATTTTAGAGGGTCCTGCTGGCTTCACACCAACTGGTGGATGCTTGGGAAGTGCTCATGTAGTAAGCACTCACTAATGAGGCAGGCAAGACCCCTTCCACAGAACTTCCCAGCCTCGTGTGTCCCCTACTCACCTCTGCCAGGGACCCTTTCTTGTGTTCTTTTGATTGTTCTGGGAAGTATGACCCACAGAAATATCTTGAGTAACATAATGAAGCTACAATCTGAGGAAGTCAGCTGATTGTGTTGTATCTGCCTAATTTATAGGGAAACCAAAGGCAACCCTCAGACAACCAGGATTTGCCTCAGATTATTCTATCAGCAGGAAACCTAATTCAGCGCTGTTAAGAGACAAAGGAAGCACCTTGGGAGTTAAGGCTGATATGGACATGCCACCTTACCCAGACATTCCAGTGCAGAGGCATGTGAGCATGTCTGCCAACAGCAGGTACCCTGGGCTTTATCTGGCTTAAAGGAGCGCTGAGTAATGTGCGGAGAGCTGGGCTATCGACTGTTAGAAGTGCGTGTTCATGGAGAAGCATTTCCTTGTGTTTCCAGCATCTCAGGCATCACTGTCAGTCGTCTTCCTGCCTGGTGGCATCCCCCGAGTGACCCCTGAACTGTCTCCTCCTGCCATTGGGGTCTCTCCTTGTCTAGTCTAATAAGTTCTTATAAGATGCTATTTTATATAATTTTCAAATTTTTCTACAAAAATTGTTCTTACAATGAGTAAGTCTCAGGTAAAATCTCATTTGGCTGTATATTTATTCACCTTTGCTCTGGTAATTGCCACTGTCAGGCAGTAGCATTTGATCTTGGTGTTCTGGCACTGGCATGTTTGTACCATGGAACTGGGCTCCTAAGGCTCTCCCAGGCTTTGCTGGGTGTGGCCATGCACGTGCCAGCTCACAGTAAGCTCTCCATTTTGTGTTGTGCGGATGATTCCTCACTTGTGAAAGCATGCAAGAAGCTGATCAAACGGTTTCTTTCTATTTCTAAATTTTATGGTTTTAAGAAGTCACCCAGAGGTCAGCAAGCTATAATTTATGGGCTAAAATCCAAAAACTCACTGTCTGCTTTTATAAATACAGTTTTCTAGGAGCATGGCCGTACCCTGTTCATGTATGGCCTGTGCTGTTGTGTACTGCAGTGGCAGAGGCGAGTGGTTGTACAGAGCCTGAAGTCTGTTCTGTTGGCTTCCTGCAGGARACACATGCTGACCCTGATAGAGATAAATAAGTATCCAAACTCCCTTCCAAGTTGAAAGTTATGCCTTTTTGTAAATTTGTGGTATCATATTCCTTTAAAGCAGTGTCTATTTGGGGGTAAAGATTAATTTTTCCTTAGAAGTTTTCCATCCAGATACTAAAATAGTTAGGAAAATTAATTTAAAAATAGTTTTGCAGAAAGGTATGCCTTGGCATTTTCTGTTGAGCACTTATGTAGATCATTGCAGAGGTCTGGGATGCCAGCAGTGGTATGTGCTAAAATCTTTTATTAGTAGATGACAGACTTTTAAAATTAAAATACCATTAGGAAATATGCTTCATTTGAAACAGTTTWGTTTTTAAATCTTTGTGCTGCTCAAAATTGTGACTGCTTCCCCTAATRAGAAAAATGTGGTCACTATTTCCTTTGATCATGGTTCATTCAGCAAGTCTTACAACAACCACTCTCCCTTGCTATTCCTAAGCATTACTCAAGAGCCTGGGATACTAGTGAAGGAAAAATACACACACACACACACACACACACACACACACACACACAGAGCGAGAGCGATAGAGCAAGCAAGCACGAGAGAGAGACAGAGATAGAGAGACAGCGAGGGAGGGAGGGAAGGGGATGAATGAGGGTGTTGATGTGGGGTGCATRTAGAGAAAMACTCAGATGTGCCTTGGGTGTGTGGTGCATGCCTATGGATATGTGTGGGTGTGGCTTGTTCATACTCATTCATATTTGGAAACATCTTCCTATGTAAGCTCAGTAGTTGATAGTAAATTATGTTGGGAAGGATATGAGGTAGGCAGGTGCCTATGTCTCTTTTCTCCATGTGGTTATTGGAGCAGCCTGTCTGCCGACTTTGAAACTCTGCTTTTACTCCAGCCAAGCTAAAGCTAATGTTTGTACATTTGTGCTCCTGCTCTCCAGCACTGGTCGAAAGGTCATGACTGCAGCATGTCCCACTCTGTGCCGTGCATGATGGGCTTATGGTCCAAAATATTCCTTATTTTACGTGTTTATTTTTCATGTGCTTTTATTTATTTATCTCTTTAAAGATGATTAGTCAGAGATGAAACTCTGACTCCAGGTTCTGAAAGAGACTTTCAAAAACCTACTTTAAATTTAACTTTTAACAGACTTTTCTCTGAGTAAATATGATGCCAAATTTGTTTTCATATTTTAGAATATTTTCATAAGTTATTTTGTTGGTCAGTRAGATGGGGACTTTAAAGGAAAAAATAGAGTGTTTAAGACTTGCTGTTCTCACACCTTAGGTTTAGTCCGAAGTCATCCTTGCCAGCGCCTTTCCAAACACACGTCTCAAGGCCCTGCCCGAAGGAAGTGAATGGTATGTTTCCAGATGTGGAGTGAGTCTTGGGCCCCAACAGAAGCAATCTAATGGTGGCTTTTGACATGTGCTCGCACCTTCTCCTGCATGAGATGTGTCTCCCTCTCCATTTCTAACCTTAAACCCATGGATTGAAGTGATCTTTAGAGAAAATAATGCTTCCAGTGATACTGTCAGTGTGGAGAGACCTTCATCACACCGGATCCATTCTGCTCCATGTCCACGTGTCCCCTGTGCACTTACCTGTTTTCCTCACCCACTCCCTAATTAGAGGGTGAACCCTCAAGACTTGGCCGCAGAGGCCTCGCTCTAAGGAAACTACCCGCTCTATTTCAAGGTCCTAAATGTGGGGCCTACACTCATAAGAGAGACTCAAGGTGCTGTACTAGTAAACGTTTGCACTATAAACTGTGAGGTGGGGGCCTGGAGAAATAACTCAGAAGCTAGAAGTACTGGCTGCTCTTCCGAAGGATCTAGGTTTGAGTCCCCAAACCAACATGGTTACTGTCCCAGAATATCTGACACCCTCTTCTTACTTCTGCAGGCACTGCATGTATGTGGAGGTGCACAGAAATACATGCAGTCAAAACAGCCATGCACATAAAATAAAAAAGTAAAGATTAAAATTATTTTTAAACTGTGAGGTGACAGCTAGGTATAAGTTATTGGTTATGAAATTAAAAGGGCATTAAGAAAACAGTAGGATAGTAAATAAAGCCCAGGACACTGCTGGTCAGACATGCACACTCATAGGCTTGTCTTGTGCACGTAGTGTRTGAACCCACTGAGTATCTCACCAAGAGCAGCTTTACACAGGGCTGGCTCTGYGCTCTGCGAAACGACTCGGCAGGGTTTGTTGCTTGTATTATGTCTCTTACTGAGTTCAAATTCCTTTTCCACAGAAGTGTTCTTACAGTATTAATTATGAAAATAAACAGTATGATTTTTGTACATAAGAACTATTTTTACATATGAATTTTCTAAATCATGACTACTCAGTGAAGTTGTGTGCCTCTTTAGGAGTTTAAAATAGAATAAGTTATTTCCTGACTAGGAAACGGTTATGGGTGTCCTGGACCCTTCTCCTCTCTGTGCCAGTCTAAGGGCGGCAGAGGTACATCATTGTGTCTTCTAGTGAGAAGAGAGGAGTAATCTCTAAGGATCCTCAGGRACAACTCTTTTTGGTACCTGGTATCCTTTGAGACCAGTGTCCCCAGACTAGACAACATTAGTTAATGTAGAGTTAATAACTCTATTAGTTAATAAAAAAAGAAAAGAAAATGGCTATACTTAGCAGAAAAGGTATCTGATTAAATTATAAATAAAATTTTCATGTAGGAGTTAGATTTTAATACTTGGATATATATCCTGAGAGACTTCTATATAGGTTTGACTTTATTTCCATAGTTAAAATACCAGAACGGTCACAGTAACACACAGGTTTCTCTTGCTTAGTATGTAAACCCAGGCACTCTGAGTTTTAAATAAAAAATAAACAGGAGTGAAAACTTTATAAAACTACTGGGAGAAGTAGACGCCAGATCTATGGTTGATGTCCGTAAACTAGCTGGGGTCATTTCTTGTAGATTTCAGGCTCTTGTGGATTGCTAAATTGTTTTCCCTAAAGAGAAAGTTCATCATAGTCGGAAAACCTGGACATTTTTTTTTATCTTTTATAAAAGGACTTTTCCTACTAAGGCATTATTTTTGTGCCTCATGGATTATAGCTTCAGTTGAGCACTCTACATATATTTATATTATCTAAAATGTTGTCTCCCTTAGTTAAATAATAAAACATTATATTTTACCCAGCAATATTGCCATAATGTTTAAAGTAAACTATAAAGCATCCTTGCAAAATGAAGGAATAAGTTCCCTCATTGGAGGTATCTTGGCTCTGCTGATGTAATTCAGGGATTATAGGTGAGGTGGTCCTCAGTGCTGCTCAGCTTCGTCTGCATTCTTCCAAACCCAGGACCCCAGGGCCCACAGCATAGCAAAGTCAGACACAAATGCTAGATAATGGGATAATCTATTAATTCTATCATTCTTTTAATTTAAAGATAATTTAAATCAGACTGTTGAGAAACCAAATGTCACGCCTCCTGCCTCTTACACTAATAAGATGGATGAGGTTCAGAACCGCATAAAGGAGATATTAGACAAGCATAACAATGGCATTTGGATATCTAAGCTTCCACATTTTTACAAAGAGTTTTATAAAGAAGACCTTAACCAAGGAGTTTTACAGCAATTTGAACACTGGCCTCACATTTGCACGGTACGTGTTTCCTTCTTCTTCCCCTCTATGCTCCCTCCCTGCCCAGCTTGCAGGTCCCACATTAGAGGTCACGGGAGCAGAGTGCTTCCCATGTGCTTCCTACTAACTGTCTCTAAGATTAACACGTGTGGCTTCTTACGCCTACAAAACAGATGGCGAGGTTAACGCGCTATTACCTATTTTGTCTGAATAAGATGCGTTTAGTATTTGTAATATGTACTGTGTAMMGTTTTGTGCTGATTGAACTTCTGCCAATAAACATTGACTCTTCTGCCATCTTAGTACTTACTGCTCACAGTTAGTATTAGTTCTAGTTTGTACATGCTTATTCTTGAGCATTTTTCAAGACTTTTCAACTGGAACAAATTTCTGTTATTTATGCTAATTGTTTTTACATGGAACTTGATTTGTTCTGGAACTGATACTATAGTTATATACTGTAGTCATATTTGAGACCTGTGCAGATTGTCCTCATGATAGAAGCTTTAGACTGAAAGTTCTTTGTAGTCGCCCCTGCTCAGAGTTCATGATTATAAGATGGTGGATCAAAACAGTCTGTTAGAAATTTTAGTCCAGCCAGAAATAGAGACAGCTGGATTCTTACACCCAAGTACTTTCTAGATGTTTCTTAATTATCAATATAGAATCTATTTTTAAAATGTAGTTGTCCTAAATGACAGCATTAACACCTGCTTGGCGCTTCTGCATTTGTAGGATCAATTTCTTGGAGTATGCGTGTTTTGAAAGAGGGCATTCTTTAACATACATTTTGCTTCTACACCTGTTGGGCAAAAGGACAGGTAGTCTTATCTTCCGGGCTCCTGGCCTAAGAAAAGCATGTGGTTTTGGCACTATTTCCCCCGTAGCCTATAGAATCCTCTGGGTCTCATGCCCAGTTCCAGGCAGAAGTCATCCTTCCATACATCCATTCACATGACACTGCAGTCCTGCTCATCACTGCCCTGAGTGCTGAAAGCACAGGCAAGGTAAATAGCGGATGAGAAAAAAGGGTTAGGCCAGTGTGGCCAGTGTAGGATGCTTTATATATGAAGTAGGGAAACAAGAACTGCCAGACTCTGGAGACATTGCTTTGTTCCCCTGTAACTGCAGAATAACACATGTTCTGGAAAATGTTGTCTGTAGTGTTTAAAGTGCAAAACTTGTTCTTAACATGGGAGTTCTGTTTCCCTTTATTTGGGCAAGCGTCCCTCCCAGATGCAGTATGTTGATATCCCCTCTGCTTCCTAACTCCTAAGGGAGCTTGTTAGGAGTTTGTTGGCCAGCGTTTCAGCTCATATTGGATGCATACCATCCCTTGATTTTAAATTCCATTGACAGTGGCAAACTTTAAAGTTTTAGTGGCCTTGGAGCTTTTTATGGTCGTGATACAAAGATAACCTGGTGCAGGGTCTGGATAAGGAATTCTTTAGAGCATAAATTTAAAGAGTAAACAGTGTTGTGTTTTTGTTGCTTTATACTTAGGATAATTACTAGCATTTGTGTAGCTCAATTTATTACTTCTAGAGAAATTTTCATCTTTGCTGCTCTGGATGGCTATAGAGTCCCAGAGTACTTTACTGGCAAGAGTATCTGTTCTGTTGATATGAGAATGTTCCCTGAAATGGTTGGCTTCCTCTTACACTTTAGGCCCTGAAGCAGCCAACTTTTTGTTACACTTTAGCACTTCACTCCATCTACACCTCATGATCATCTCACACCCAGTCAGGAATGTTGAGCATGGAACAGAACCACAGAACTCATTGCTTACCAGTGTTCCTCCTGGCTGTGGGTAGGACCTTCTAGACTGAGTTGGACTGTCAGTGCGAGGTGCCAATGGAAGGCAGTGTGCCTAGGATACCACAAACTGCCAGTCATTTGGGTATCTGTTGGTAGTTTCCATACCTATTTTCTGACTTATGAGTGTTCTTCATAGTTTGAGTTTTTCCTTGGTCATTTCTCCCTGGCTTTAAACAGTTGTGCCCTGGTTATTGTTCCTTCTTCCCTTTGTTTTCACCTCCATGAAGAGCAGAAGAATACTGATAGCATGCCTGGGGCCATGTTAGTACAACCAACATCAGAAGAATGATAGTTAGGTAGTACAGAAAATCTGGTATTAGAAATGGGCCCTTGTTCTGTGGCCTTATCACAGCTGAAGAAATCTAAGTGCATTATATTTCTGTAAAAAAATACTCCAATTGTATATTCTGTATGAAAACAATTAAAAATCAAGTCATAAAATTCAAATATCCTGTGGTCCTACCATCTCAAGACATGTGCTAGTAGGCTTCCCATTTGCCTGTCTGAAGGACAGCCTCAGCTTCAGGGACCAAGCAGCAGCTGTGAAGTTTTACCTTGATGGAGCTTCAGATCAAGGGTATGCAGTAAGCTACATCACAAAATGCTAGGTGACACTGTGAGGTTTTATTTGTAGACAGGATATTGCTGTCATTTTGTAGCCCAGGTTAGCCTTGAGCTCACAGTACTTCTACCTCATCTCCTTGAGTGCCAGCATTACAGATATAACTCTGACACTAGGCTGCACCACATTTAACCTTTTGGATCACTCAGGCAGCAGAGGGTGTGCTAGAAAGCTGGGGAGACTGTCAAGTCACAAGGATGGCTAGGTTCATAGTTTTCGGCAGCTGTTAGGGAAATAGAAATGGTGGAGAACCTTGTCTTATCTGTGGAGAGTCTCTGCTAGTACCTAGGAGAAGGGCAGCCACTGACAGAAAGAATGCCCTCTTTAACAGTTGGACTTGACTGGGAGTTAAAAAAAATACTTGTGTGATGGGGCTGGAGAGGTGGCTCAGTGGTTAAGAGCACTGACTGCTCTTCCAGAGGTCCTGAGTTCAATTCCCAGCAACCACATGGTGGCTCACAACCAT
>BDUI01032712.1:3785-19480 GCA_002335545.1 Apodemus speciosus | reverse complement strand
CTCAGAAAGCCAAAGGGCTGTAAGGCCCCCGAATTGGGGAGACCCTCACTCTAGTCTCGGGATAAGACGATGCCCCAAAAATTCACGAGAGACCGTTCTTGATGCAAGCACACGAGGTTTACTTAGGGAGAGTCAGTGCACTGAGGGGCAGAGCAGACGACCTCTCGCAGCTGCAGTTGGGATTTTTTAAAGAAAAAATTACAAAGAAAAGAGGGGTAGGCCGTCATAGGGAAGGGGGCGGGGCAGGCGGCAGAAGGTTACGGGTTATCTCAGGCAAACATAGTTAAACTTTTGAGTAAGGCGCCAGGTGTCTCAGGAATGTGGTGAGCTGGTCCTTGGGGGCGGGGAGTGCTGGGGAGAGCTTGTCTCAAGGATGCAGTGAGCTAGTCCTTGGGGCGGGGAGTGCTATCTCAAGGGAAACAGTTTCTCAGGCTGAGAGCAGAAAAAAGCAAAACTTCTCTGTGTTAGGCTAATTGCTAGGGGTCTAGAAATATCGAGTTGGGGTCTATCAGGGCAAGATGTTGATATTTGGTGTCTGAGGACTTCTCTCTGCTTTTTGATGGCATCTTGTTATGGACACAGGTCTTTTCCCAATGGAAGACAGGACCAAAAAGTCCTTAGTAGCTAGGTCCTTCTGTCACTTTAAGGCACTGATCTACTCAGGAACACTCCRGGATGCTCACGGTTCCTGCTTGGCTAGTTTAGCACACCAGCAARATCTGGAGATCAGCCTGCCTCCCCTCCTCTCCCCCGCAGCGGTGGAGTTTCAGGCCAGTGCTRCCATACCCCGCTTCTTACACGGGTGCTGGGGACCCAGGTTCAGGTCCTTGTGCCTTCTCATCAAACACCCGTCTCCCCAGGGGTAAAGTTTAAATATGACTTTTGCAGGGCCAAAAGCATTCAAACGATAGTATATGATGAATCCTCTTTGAGATTCTCAAGAGTACGTCACCGCCATCAAGATGGGTTGGCGGGTAAACATGACTATTCCGAAGCCTGATGACCCAGTTTATTCCCACATGGAGGAAGGGGAGAACCAATTACAGCAGGTTGTTGTCTGGTCTCCATGCCCACCACACGGCACTCGCACACCAAGGAGATTTTAAGTGTGATTTTTATAAACATTACCTCACTACAAAAAGGTCACCAAACAGAGAGGAGTGAACTACTCTTGCAATAATAAAAACTCACACTTTCTGAAGGTGCCCCTAAGCGAGGGCACTGTCCAGCCGGTGGGATAACTTAGCCCGGCTTACACTTGAGAACACTTGAGAACCCGGGATAACAAGTAATCTGTGCCTCTGTCAGTGCCTTGGAGGTTGTGAATCCCAGGCAGGCTRCTGCCCTGTAGGGCTTTCCCTCTGGGCGCCCGTGCTGCCTGCCAAGCCTTTGCTGTTCTTTGGTTTCCTAGTGTACCACAGCCTCGTGGAGTTTTATCTGAAGGAGAAGAGAAGAAAAGATACCAGCATCGAGGTCACCTTCCTTAGCAACAACGCAACGTCCTCGGTCAAGATCACCATGTAAGTAAGTGTCCTGTGGCTACGTCCCCCTTTTCATGTGTGTGAATGTTCTAGGTCAGAGACAGTGTGTTCGAGGGCTTAGCCCACCAAACTGGAGACAGTGCCCACTCTAGATCTACTCACAGATACCGAGCTGCAGGTTTGGGATCAGCACCACCTTCAGCACAGTGTATTCGGATGCTAGCAAGCAAGGCTAGTGGGCAGCGCCACAGTAGGAAACAGTGCTCAGGGGTCCAGGCAGAATTGTATTAGAGCTGACAACAGGAAGGAGAGCCTCGGACACCACACCCTGCAGGGGTGATGAGGGCCTTCGGAGCTGGCCCATGGAAGGGGGAGAGGGGCTGAGTCAGCCCAAGGCAGAAGGCCRGTTAAAGTGTAAGTTTAGGGTCAGAAGAGGTGCTCCCAGTTTGTGGGACCCAGAGCTGATCATTTCTATTCCTTTGGGGCCGACTTGGCTGTCGGGGAACTGGTGGGACCAGGCTTGGAGCAAGAGAGCATCTTCRGGTTGGGGGTCAAAAGCCTGGCAGAGAGTGGGAGTCAGGGGCAAGGTGGGCCTGTTTCTTTAATAAGAAACTGGGTTCTGAAACTAGCCAGCAGCAAACCATTTAATCTGACATGTAAGCACTAGTTCCGTTAGGGTCCAGTCAGGGAAATCGAGCCGATGCCGGAGAGACCCCAAAGGGGCCTTGACAGAGCAAACTAAGCACAACCGCCCTGGAAAAGCTGCAGGACATGGGAGGCAGCGGAGGAAATGCAGAGCTTTCCGCAGAGGCTGCTGGGTAGGAGGCAGAACCCCCCCTGGAAGTGTAGCCCCTTCACAAGCCCTGCCCAACCCAGAGGCCCTCAGGAGCCAGTGCCTGTTTCCCTCAGACAGGCCTTGCCAGATCTGCTGATAAAGTAGCTGCAAACAAAGATTTGCAGGAGGTAAACAAACAAGCAAACAAAAGACCTGAACGCAAATAGGAGAATGAGCTGTATACACCTCTCTCAACATTTCCGGGTCCACCGCACTGAGCTGTAAGAGCACAGAGACAGCGCGTAAGATGCTACAAGGGTATCAAAGGATTTGCAGAAGTGAGCCGGGCAATGGGTTAGTAAGAAAAGAACGCAGAGGCGTGCCAGGAAGACATAGCCAAGCTGTGGGGTGTAGGACAAGAGAAGGCTGGAGAGAGAAATCAGGCTCGGAAGGACACATTAGAGAGTGTGGTTTCTGGCGTGAGAACAGTTCGAGGAGAACGTGGGCATGTTAAACAGGCTGGGGGTGGGAGGGTGTGATCTCAGGCTGCCCTGCTCAACTGTGCTGCGAGGGAAGACATTCTGCCAGGAAGAGATCATTCCTCCTGAGCTCCGGGTCATGAATCTGCAGGTGCCCACAGCGGCTTGTGGGCTGTGGGTGGACTTGAGAGCTGTGGACTATTCACAGTATGGGTTCAAAGATGTGTTGCTTCCTTCCGGAAGGGCTTTCCTTTGTCTCTCTAGCCAGCTGGTAGCTCAACGGATACTAATGGAGATCCTGGCACTGAGGTGCTAGGTCTTCCGGATTGGTAAAATCACTGTTCCCTCCCACCAGTCACTGGAGGTTCTCTGAGGGGCTCAGTGGACCTCTCCTAGGTGGTTAACCTTCACTCCCAAAGGAAGACATCCGACTCTGGAAGAAAGACACTGGATGCGTTAACTCTAACCATCACCTAATTTTTTTTTTTTTTGAAATTAAAAAATCAGAAATTAGAAGGATAAGTGCCAGGGAGAAGTTCCCCTACTTTCTATTATTTTGTAAAAACCCAAGTTTTCCTTTTATCCGGAGAATTTACCCAAGCCAAGCCACTAGCTCAAAGCACCTTTGATATCCCTTATAATGTATAAGGTCTTTGATAAAAAGCAGTTTAAGTTTCCTATTTTTCTCTGACATATAGAAATGCTCCTGAAAAGGAGCAGCTTTTCTAGACTTGAACAAAGTCTTTCTGCAAAGCGAGGCAACAATCTATATGCCTACTTCTGGATGAGAAGAGTGAGCAAGAGACCACGGCTCTGTAAAACTGGAAAGAAAAGGGGAACAGGGCTGGCGGTGAATCAGGACCATCCTGCTGTGGTGTGGAGAGGCATCTGTACCCCTCCCCTCCCCCTCGTTCTCAGAGTCCCCCACTGTCTCAGAGACCAGGATCGAAGGACACACAGTCCACTACCCAGGCCCCAGGCAACTGGTGCCTCCCGCAGCACGACCCGATTCAGCATTTTCCTTTGGGAAAGAGCTGCTTCGGAAATCTTGAACTTGAGTAATGTGGGAGAACAGTGAAAGAGTCACATGGGAAGCGCCTGAAATAAAAATGTTTATTGACTTTCCAATAACGAAAAAATAAATTAACACGTATTTCCTGGGTCATGTTCAAAAYTGTTGGTCCATGGTCAGGGYGCCAGTGAGGATTAAAAAATAAAATGCTGTCTCCATTTTCAAGGAGCCCATGCCTCTGTACTTGACAGCTAACAAGGTTTCCTCGCAGAGCCCCTTGGTTCAAAGGCGAGTGAACTGGCTCAGCCCCTCCCCTTGCCTTTCAGACTCAAGGAGCAACTTGAAGGGAGAGGGGTCATGGCTCATCCCAACCCRCAGTGCCAGATAGACCGAGTGAAGCTCAAGTTCCACGTTTCTAGCCGGGTTTGGAGAAAGGACAGGACTCCCATTGTTGGGACTTTCTGTACTGCACCTCTGCCGGTCAATGACAGGTGAGTCACAGAACCCGACCCCCACGCTCCTAAGCACCCCCCACAACACCGACAAGTACAGTTCTGGACCTTCGAGGTGTTGCTTGAAGGAGCTCAACCTCACTGTAGTGCTAGCCGTCTTAGGAGAGGGATCGACCGGGACCCTGGGTTCGCCTGAATCTTCCGTAGGCTTTTACGGAGTTGAAGGTTTTAGGGAGGAAGCCGGAGAAGCTGATCTTGAATTCTCCTCCCTACCTCAGTATATGAAACCTTTGCATCTGCCTTAAGGATTTGGTTTTATCGGAATATGTATCATGGTGTATTTCTCCCTCCTTAGCCTCTCTTGCAAATGTGCCGTTGGCAGGACTCGTGGGTGTGGATCTAGACTCTTTCCTCYGCCTCGAGCAGGCATTCCAGTGAGCAGCCTTACCACCTTACTACTGGGGCCCAGAGACCAGGCACAGGCTGCACAGTAGGAAAACGTAGATCCCTTTCGCTAGCCATGGGGCCCAGCAAAGAAAAGACATACAACTTCTAGCTCTTTCTCCTGGTAACCGAGAGCCTGCCTCCTGTYGTYCTTCAACAACRTGTGTGTTGTTCAAACAGCAAGAAGACAGTCTGCATACCTGAGCCGGTGCGTCTGCAAGCAAGCACGCCTGTTTTCCAGGACCTGAAAATAGCCTGCGTGTAGCCTGAGACTACGAAGGAGGCAGTGGCCGGATTTTTTCGAGGGCGGTGTGGGGAGAACTGTCTGTGAGCGCTGTATTCCGCCCCATCTCTACTAAGGGGGAAGGCCAAGCTCTTGGTGGTTTTCCCTGTAAGTAGTTACCGTGGAGGGGACAGATGACTCACATTACAGAACCTGATCTCCGTCACCGACTTACAAAGCTTTACAAAGATGCCGTTTCAGCTTCTCTGTTTCGACACAACTGCTATTGCCTCACAGCCTTAAATATCTATACTTAGGGGAAATGTACACAGAGAAATGTTTTAAATAAATTGTCATGGAATATCTGAATCATTTCGGTTGTTTGGTTGAAGTGTAATTCTGCTATGCACACACACACACACACACACACACACACACACACACACTATTATTTAGAGGGCCACGAGATGACTTGGTGACATGCACACACACAGTAATTAAAAATCAAAAAGGGATTTACAGAGGATCACTATTGCTGCCTGTTATGGTTAGTCTTGGAAGAAAATGTTCATTTTTGTAATGGACAGTGTATCACAGGCACTTATAACCCGTCAAGCACGCAGGAAAAAGCGGCTGCTGCTGTAGGGTTTAGACATGACTCTTAGCCATGATGGAGGAAAATAATTGGATATCTGTATCACAGTCAGGCTCAGGGTGCATCACAGAAGAGGGGACAGAGAGAATACAGGAACTAGAAGAAAGGGGTGAGTGTTGTGGGGCAACTTCCTCTGAATTGAACGTTTTCCTCTGGAGGAAGAAAGATGCTCGTGAGAATCAGGAAGTAAACATCTTTCCATGAATCCTGGAAAGATGACACTTAGAGATTCACAAGACCTCACCTCAAAACTATAGAATGAGGAAGGACAYGAGTGGAGAAGAGAGATGTCACCAAGAGAGCTGTCAGAGCGGGGCTCGGGTTCAGAGAGCTTGTGCGTCTTTACCCAGGCTGGGATCAGCTTCTTGGTAATGCAGCTGCCTTTGAGGGCTTCCTGCRTCTGTGTGTCTGTACGTCTGTACGTCTGTACTTCTGTATGTAAGCTCTTACTTGTGGTCCTGTAGCCTCAGTGAACTCACTGGTTAGCCAGGTTAGACTTTTGTGGAATCGTTACTGTGGTCAGCTGCTKGTTCCCTATTTGGGTCGAGTAGATACTTGCATGAATCCTCTCAAGATGTCACAAGACACCAGCACACTCCCCATGTCCTCTTCGTGACAAAGCCTTTAACATAAGAACGCTTTGAAGAAAGTTGTCTAAACCATGCCGGTATGGAGTATTCCTCCTACACCATCTTGCTTGACAGTATATGTTAATATTACTTGTGTTAGTTGTTTTTCTACTGTTGTGACAAAAAAACCAAAACTCTACGACCAAGGAAACCCATAAAAGAAAGCATTTAAACTGGGGCTCAGGGCTGCAGAGGGGCAGAGTCCATGGCTGTCGGAGCTGGGAGCRTGGCGACAGCAGGGCAGGCATGGAGCCGGAGCAGCAGCTCGGAGCTTAAAAAGTCTTTAAAAATGCTTGACCGGTTCTTTGCGAATTTCACATCATGCACCCAACTCCACCCACCTCCCCTTCCCTTCATACCYACCCTCCATCCTTGCAACCTCCGCTACATCAGAGAAAACAAAATCTCATTGTGGAAGTTGCAGTGTGTCATGTCACAGTGTGTCCCACAAAGGCACCCCTCTGCCCACACCTCTTTGCCTGCAAATGTCCAGTGTGATGACTCGTCGGTGTGGTACAAGCCTTCTGCTACGCTACCAATACAGGAACCTCACTGGGACTCYTCTAGGATATCCTGTTGTTGCCCTGTGTCATGGAGATCCTGTAGTTTTGAGTCTGTAGACCCAGCCCTTCGCCGATGGGGTAGATGTTGGGGTGGGCCAATTCAAAACCTTGGGTCTGGGCCYGAGAGGTAGCTGAGCTGGTCAGCCAGCCCCACGGCTCCCCTGCTCTCAGGTTGGCTCACCAGCCGCCCCACCACCATCCCCTTGACTCTCAGGACCTCTGGGCCAGCTCTCCCCGCTGCCATACTTGGCAAAGGGTGAGGGAGGGGAGGAGGGCATCTCTCCAAAAGAAGACCGCAGACAAAAGGCAGGGCTGGCTCTCCTGCGCTCACCTGCATCCAGGGCTGTACCGTGTTGCCCAGGCAAGGTGCGGGACACACTCTCTGAGCGCTGCAGCAGGGCTGGCTTTCCTGCTCTCCTGGCCCTGCCAGCCCTCCCACCTGCTGCTGCTGCTGAGGGGAAAAGGGAGGGAGAGGATTTCTCACTAGCTGATGCTACCACAGAGCTGACAAGAGGCCGGGTCTCGGCTCTTCCATACAGAGTTATACTTTTATCTGCAAGCAGGAGGCAGAGCTAACTTGGAATGGCATGCATACGCTTTTGAAATCTCAAAACCCACCCTCAGTGATACACTTCCTCCAACAAGGCCTTGTCTCCTAACCCTTCCTAAGCAGTTCTACAACTGGGGAACCAAGGACTCGAATATAGGAGCCTACAGGGGCCATTCTCRCTCAAAGCACCGCATTTCCATACTGATGATTTTGTCACGTTGTGAAAATGAACTTCAGAAGCCACATTCCCTTTCATTCTAACAGTCCTGGGCAAAGGAGAAAAGGAATTCTGGCAATAACCAGACCGAACTTGGAAGTGGAAACATTCTAAGTAGAACAAGCAATTAAAAGAATCAGGCAGGGGGGTATTGACCTTTAACCCCAAAATGCAAAAGGCTGAGGCAGGTGGATCTCTGTGAGTTCTAGGCTGGCCAGGGTTACACAGTAAGACCCCRTATCAGAAACATAAATACATAAATAAAGCGAATGGCYGCCAGGTGGTTGAAACCTTCTAGCAAATCGTGCCTGGCTTTGGATGCCTTATCCCTGTAATCTGAAAGGATATAAATCCTTGCTGTTTAAGTTGTTGGTGTTCTTATAGCTGTTATATAATGTTTTTTAAAAATATGATTTTGATACCTGAGAGTGTTTCTCCTTTTTAAAAGTTCATTTAGAGGGGCTGGAGAGATGGCTCAGTGGTTAAGAGCACTGATTGCTCTTCCAGAGGTCCTGAGTTCAATTCCCAGCAGCTACATGGTGGCTCCCAGCCATCTGTAATGGGAGCTGATGCCCTCCTCTGGTGTGTCTGAAGACAGCTACAGTGTACTCACATACATAAAATAAACAGATCCATCGTTTTTAAAGGGTCATTTGCAGTCCGGGTAGGAGGTAGCTACAGATGTTGATTTCTTGGTACTGGAATGCTTCTTCCAGGTTTTGGACCAGGGGTTTGGAGCATCACATAGCTTTTAAGGGAAGAAAGTGGGCTCTTTACTGAGCCATTACTTCCCAAATTTTGATCTAATAAGTAATGTATATCAGCCAGAGCCAAAAATCAGACGGGTGATCTCAAACTGGGTAAGCTGAAAAGAATTTAAGAACATTTTAGCTGAGCTGACRGTACACAGCTCYGAGACCTAAACACTTGGGTAGTAAGTACAAGAGAAGTGGGAACTCAGAGCCATCCCCAGCTATGTAGCAAGTAAGAGGCCAACCTGGGCTACTTGGAATACTCAAAAATAAACAAGACAATTTACAATACTCATGGAGAACTGTATAGTTTTCTGTAGCTAATAGAATGAGAGTTTCTAGGACTCTGAAGATTCAGACAGACACTGTGGGCTGCCGTCTCGCAGACACAAACATACACACAGACACACACACACAGACAGACACAGACACACTCGCAGACACATACACACAGACACAGATACATACAGACACACACAGAGACATACACAGGTATACACACAGACACACAAACAGACACAGACACACACAGAGAGACAGACACAGACATACACACATACACAGACACTGGGAGAAGGGCAGCCACACAGGCTGCCCTCCTCCCCTTTTCCTGCCCTTGAGACTGAGTTACCCCAGCAAAAGCCAGAGGAGGAAAAAAAACCCAACTTGGTCCCTAGAGGTCCAGGGCATAGAGCCGGGCACAGAAGGGTAGACACCAGGCTCACCATCATTACTTTCCCTCCTAGATGGTTCTCTTTTTAAACTCAGCTTAAAAAAAAAAAAAACCCATAAATGAGTCTGAAAGAAAGTTGACTTTTGGTTCACTCTGTAACAAAGGCAGGGAGAATGACATAAGCCACGGGCCGTGGTTACGTCATTTGGACGAGGTCGTGCAGAATGCGGTAGCCGGGGACKAGCCCTTCTGAGCTGTGGCAACGGAAGCCGCAGGATAGTCAACGCAATGTCCATTTGGTCATTCACCCACGAGCCTCACTCTCTGCCTGCCGCAGCCTTGCAGGACACTGTCACATGGGAAGAAGCCACACATTCTCCAGCAAGCAGGCTTGCAATTTCCTTCCTTTTTAAAAATCTCAAGCCGCTCTTTCTCTTACACCCCCTTGCAACCACCCAGCARYTAGCGGATCTCCCTGGGGTGACCTCAGMAGGCTTGGGCTTCGTYGAGCTGAGCTGACGCTCCTGTGGTTGTGACTCAGGGAAGAGTGACCATCCTGGGAGACACTGCTTAGCCATACTTCTTCCTCAGTTTCCCCTTATGCTTGTAACTTTTCTTCCACGTATGGCAAAGTCACACTGTGCTTCAGTGATAAAAAGATGATATATCCTTTGCGGCCACCCTGGGTGGGCTTAGCATCATCTTTGGGATACCGCCTGTGTTTCTTCACTAATGTCAGCTTGTCTTAAAGCATCRAGAGTTGTACCCATGGGTTATCGCGTGTCCCATCAGAAACGTTAGGTCATTACCATAAATGGGAAACTAGTTTCCCTTATCACAGACTAATCCTAGAAACAAATACAATGAGAAGAACATAGCCATGTTTGAAATTCCAGGCAGATGCTGTGAACGCCTGGACCCTGAGCTGCAGGGCCCTCTTTCTTCTCGAACTAAAACCAAATAGCTACTTAGGAGAGAAGTTTTTGTTTTTGTTTTTGGAACTATCTTTTATTGGGGGAGGGTTCATCAATCCTTCTTGGCCGCAGCCTTCCTCCTGGCTGCCAGCTCGTTGCTCAGCTCCTCCTGCTTTCTTTTGGCCCGGATGTGGGATGTGCGTGCCACCCTCTTCCTGATGAACTTGAGTGCACTTCTCCGTGGACACTTTGRCCAACTCCCTGGCGCRCYGCTCACTCATACGGTGTGAAGCCGCACACCTCTTGGATCACGTCCCGCACAAACTTGGTGTGCGTGGTGAGGCACCTGCGTCGCCGCCTGTGTCTCTTCGGCACCTGTGGCCCTTCGGCACCTGTGGCCCTTCGGCACCTGTGGCCCTTGTTGAGGCCCACGGCCATGGGGTAGCGCAGGGCCATGGCTGCTGCTCTCTGATGGCGGCTGGGACAGGATGAGAGGTTTTCAAAACTCATTGTCTTAGGGTTTCCATTGCTGTGAAGAGACACCATGACCAAGGCAACACTTATAGAGGACAACATCTAATCGGGGCGTACAGGTTCAGAGGTTCAGTCCGCTGTCTGTCGTCACCGCAGGAAGCACAGCAGCATCCAGGCAGGCACAGCACTGGAGGAGCTGAGAGTTCTACATCTTTATGTAGAGCTTTCCTTTTCTACAAAGGAAGCCAGGAGCAGACTGGCCTCAGGCTGCTAGGAGGAGGCTCTCAAAGCCCAACCCCCGCAGGGACACACTTCCTTGACAAGGCCACACCCCCTAACAGTGCCATTTCCTGGGCCAAGCATATAGAAACCACCGCACTCATCTATACGCTAGCAAGATGGCTGGGTGGGAAAGGAGATGGTAGACTCCTTCAAGGCTTTCTCTGACCTTCACATATGTGCTGCTGACAATCACACACACACACTGACACACAGACAGACAGACACACATAAGAGAGAGAGAGATGTAAAACAATATCCACAATAAAGACATGCAAAGCTTTCTTCCTATGAGGTTTTGTAGCACACAGTGGTAGGTGTGGGCATCCTGTCCAGGCACATAGCCTTCTCTTTGGGAAACCTGGCTTTAAGCAGCTGGAGTGTCTGTGGGGTTGGGGGTGGGGGGCTGCTCTAGCAGGGTGCGATGCTTGACGGGGCAAAGGCGGGGCTGGGAACCCCTCCACATCCTCCGGACTCTCAGAATCTGCTGAGAGCATTATGATTGCGGATCGATTCAACCCAAATGTCAGATCCCCCACCAAGCAAACACACCTGACGGAAGATTAAAGCGACTTGATCCCGGGACAGGGAGACGACAGAATCAGCTGGGGCTGCACAGCGCTTCGCTGTTTCTCTGGTGGTTTACTGTGGCCTAGCCTCTCAGCACAGCTGTGAGGCCCACGCAGTGACTGCCTCTGTGCACACAGCAAGGAGCACACGGCCGGTATGCAAAAGAGCCAGGACTCAAACCCCAACTGCAGAGGCCATTTACCAGCACTGTAATTAGTCTATGTACAAAGCACTCTAAACCCATGCTCAAGTAAATTCTCAGAAGCCCACAGTGGAAACCCACACCCCCAAGACTGGCTACTGAACAGTTTGGCGTCTAGATGAAATGAAAATATTGTTTTAAACAAAGTTACAAAAAATTTCAAGGTGATAACGGTGGAGCAGGAAACAGAACCACAGGTCACGTGTCCAGGCAGCCAGTCCTGCGGCCAAGCCAGCCACGTGGGAATCTCAGACAATGGTGTGTGGACAGCTGACGGGGAACTCAGACAAGGCTTCATTCCAGTCGGTGAGTTCTTTTTGGAAAACAGGGCTGGTCCATCAGTACTGTGAGAATGAAGATGGGGACAGGAAGCCAGAGGAGTGGGGAGAGGCTGTGAGCTTGGCTGGGGGTCACTGCAGTCTAGAGACATCTGGGCGCACCGCCCTCTCTGGAGYCCTGTGAGGAGTGGTGCTTCAGAAGCTTCTAGTGSCTCGCGGATTGTGCCTTGGCTATAAATCTCYTCTCGAAAAAGAGCAGTACCATATCTACGGTGACACCAGCAGCTAGCACGCTGAGATCGGACACCCCATCACTGTTTATTAGAAAACGAACAAATGGTCCCACGGAGTAGTCTTCTATGACAACTTATCGTAAGCCCTGGCTTTTCTTTGTAGCGTTCTGTTTTGTTTTGTTTCTTTTCTCTCTAACCCAATTTCTTCACTTGTTAAAGATCTGTTCTGATTTTTTTCTCTTGAGTCAGTTTCTGCAGTTAGTACATTTCTGTAAATCTGTCCATGTTACCTAAGTTATCTAATTTGCTGATGTGCAATTATTTGTAGTATTCCCATACACATTTTTATTTCTATAAACTCAATAGTAATGTCTCTTAATCTTGACTTTAGAAACCAAATTTTCTCACGTTTTTATTGGTTAGTCCTGCTAAAGATGTATCAACTTTCATGATCCTTTCAAAGAAACAACTGGAAATAGTCTCTGTTTTGTTCATTGGAACTAGTTTTTATTTTCTCCATTGATCGGTCATTCTTCAGTATTATATAGTTTTTTTTTTCCCCAGTAGAAAAAGCCATGCATGTGACCTTGTTTTTGAGCCTTTGCTTCTGCCCTTCCAGCCTTTCATGAGATCACAGCTGTTGTTGTTGTTGTTGTTGTTGTTGTTGTTGTTGTTGAGTACCTCCTCAAAACAGACAGGGCCGTGGGGTTGCAGTTCTTGGAGACGCGTGGATACTATAATAAAGTGTTATTCTGCTGCAGGTGCCTCAGTTATCCTCATGCATGACCAAACATTTCAGAAGATCAATATAAATCCATAGTGTTAACTCCCTATAAAGTCTCAAGTACAGAATATACTCCTTTTCTCATTCAAAGTGAAGAGATTTGTTTTCCAGGTACCCCGAGTTTGAATTCCTAGGGAGGACCCCGCTGTCTAAACATCCCGTCTCTCAGATCAGAAGGCGCTCTTCATGGACCCTTCCTCTGAGAACTGAAATGAGAACCTGCCCTCGGCCCCMGCTTCGTTCGCACTAGCARTGGACTCCTGACTTGTGCTGGGCCAGAGAGATTTTACTCTTGAATATTTGAAACGACGACTAGCTACCCAGTGCTTCTCTCCTGGCAGATGGAACTGTTCTGTATAAACCTGAGCAATGAAAGCAGTTTATTTCCCCATGAGAATGGAGGAACAGGGAAGACTAATCTGTAAGGAAAGAGAAACACATTGCCTATCTCCTGAGAGAAACAGAAAAGAACGAGGGTCCCTGACGACTTTTTGTTTCCCTGATCCAGTCCTATTTTGAAACTGTGTGGTAGTCTTGACATTAAGTCCATAAGGTCACCTCGTGCTTTTATAATAAGTCTCACTTTGTCCCATCAATACCATTGTCAAGGAAAATAAAACTCCCAGAACACATATTATATGGTGGGTAGGGCTCTAATCATGTTATATAGATTATCTTCTGTAAACCTCCCAATAATTCCAAGCATTACCTTATTTTACATGTGAAAACACTAAAGGACAAGAAAGATTATATAACTTGCCCAATCTGGTACACCTAACGGAGGGTGAACTCACAATTCATACCAAGGCCGGCTGAGGTTGGAATCTGGGCTCTCTCCACTGTGTTACATGCTTCCTTTTCCAGTTGACTTCTAGTCCCTGAAACCAGAATGATTGTGTACACAGAGCTCTACTCAACGGAGCGCACTCTGCCTGATCAAGAGTTATCTGCCATATCTCCCCGTGTGCTCAGATGAATAGTCCCCTAAGATAGCCTACTGTCCATCTCAGCTCGATGCCTCTGCTCCAAGCCTTCAGTCCTCACTTGGGTTCCTCCAATCACTTGAGTCCTCCTCTGGCTCCATGTCCTCTGGGAAACCTGCCTCCACATGCCATTTCAGATGTGTGTCTTGCAGTGGTGTGTGTATATCAGGCTTCTAAGACAGATGATACTTAGGTTCTCAAAAACAGGGGCTTCATTTCCTCTTTTTTTTTGTGTCCCCCACCCACAGTATAATTCAYTGGAAATAAAGGAAATCTCAAATGGAACTAAACACAGACAACTTGAAAGGCTCATGAAAGAAGTCAGGCTTAACTTAAAGGAGCACTTTCGGTCTCTTTATGCGTTTCCAGAATGGTCTTCATTTATGGATCTTGCTTGAGAATTCTACTTCCCAGTGTTGCATTTTAACATCTTCAAATCTCCAGGAGAAATGATGATCACACACAGAAGATAAGATCCTGAAACACATATCTTCTGTAGCTGCTGGATCCAAACCAGCTTATCCTGCATTCTGAAAGTCATCTGCTTATCCTGCATTCTGAAAGTCATCTACTGCTCACCCAGCCTGAATCCCCCTGACCTCACTCTTGGGTATGCTTCGGACCATAGGATGACCGTCACAACCCCCAGCCCCTCCTCAAAAGAGACAGGCTTCTTCCACTTTCTAAAGGCTTTCGTGGTAAGGAGAAAGCCCAGTCCTTGCATGTGAGGTCACCTGCGTTGCAGCATTGCCCTTTTATGAARTATAGCAGCTTGCCTTGYATGCCCACTTGGCGTCCTGACAGCAGCCCACTCACTCTATCCAGGGCCAATTCCAAATCTTGCCCCAGCTGTTTGCCCTCTCCTGTGATAATAGCCACCACGATAATTCAGCTRTCCAGTCTTGAAACCTGAGTCATCTTTGACTCAGAATGTTACAGCACTAAAAATAAAAGCCATTTCTGCCAACCCCCCACGACCCGGTTCACATTCACACACGGCTCTTTATTTCTTCAGGTCTGGGGCCTGTCCTTTCCTGTCTGGTCTCTCTGAGAACTTGGGATTTTGGTGCCAACCTCTCCCCTGGTTGCTTTTCCTCTGGCCCTTCTGGTTTAGATCCATTCTGTTTGGCTATGCCAATGATGCTGTCTAAAGCCACTCAAAACCCATTCTCCTGCTCCACAATTTTCGGGGAATTCTTTCCATAACTTTGGAAGAACCTGGAAGTCAGGACCTTCCCTGGTGAAGTCATTATATCTTTTGTCTTGATTCTCATTTACATTTTCCTGAAAGCAATTCTCAGCCCCTGTTGTTGAAAGGAAGAAGGAAAACTAGGTAAATTTCCTGGAAAGGGCGGCCCAATTGGTGATTTCCCACTCTGYAGTGCTGGGGTCAAAGTGGCTCAGCTACAAATGCCCCCTGTCCCTTGTCATCTTGGCCGGAAAACTCCCGTGGTGTTCACCTTCAGGCTCCTGGTAGAGATCCAGAAGACAAACCAGGCCAACCCCGAGGGCGCTCCCTTCTCACTTGTCTGAGACAGGGTCTTACATATCTCAGGCTGGCCTGGTACGCTTCAATCTCCTGCCTCCACTTGGGCCTCACTCTCCGTGGCGCTTACGGCTTACACAGAGATCAATCCGGAACCTGCGCTGTTGTGTTTCTTGTATGGAAAGTACAGAGAACTGGTAAGCGCAGGGACAAGTGGTCCAAAGCCAGGATATTCAGTCAGGAATTCAGCACGTCCTTATCGTGTCCCTACTGTGCACTTGGTAATCCTCCTGATAAAAACTGTAGTGTCTTGAGTCTGAGTGCTCACCATGTGTCGGGTTCAGTTCTGAATGCTTTTATAAATAGGTTATTGAATTCTCACAATTATTTAATGCAAAATGTTTTTTTTTTTCAGTTGTGACTATCTTGCTTGTTTGGCTAGTCTATATTTGAGAAAACTGAGATGCCCCGCAGTGAATAGATAATAAGAAGTCAAGTGAGAGCCAATATCTGGCTCTCTATTCTTAACCCTGTCTTCCTGGTGATAGACATCATAACTCAATTCCTAGTCAAATATATATATATAT